>NDFG01000169.1:6121-22864 GCA_002167245.1 Sporophila hypoxantha
ACAGAAAATAGAATATCTTTACTTTTTCCCCTAAGTCTTTTTAATCCTGGGAATTCCTCTTATACCTTGAACTCCTTTCCCCTAACTTTTCCCTGAAACTATTTTTCCTGACCCCTCTTTTCCCCTAAATCCTCTTTTTCTCTTGAACCTTTGCGCCCTAATCTCAAAACTCTTTCCCACTGAACTCCAACCACTAACCCCTTTCCCCCTAAACTCTCTTTCCCCTAAATTCTCTTTTCCTGAACTCTTTTCCCTAAACTAACCTCTTAAAGTTCTGCATAAAATCTCTTTTTCTCCCTGAACTCTTTTCCCCTAAACTCTCTTTTATTCCCCTGAACGCCTTTTCCCTGAACTCTTTTCCCTGAATCTTTTCCCCTGAACCCCCTCTTTTCCCACAGAACTTTTCCTTAATCCCTTTTCCCTGAACTCCTCTTTCACCTAAACACTTTTCCCTAAACCTCCTCTTTCCCCGAACTACTTCTTTTCCTTGAACTCTCTTTTCCCACTGAACTAATTATCCCTGAAACCCCATTGTTTTTTCCCATAAAAATCCTCCTACTAATCTCCTCCCTAAAAACCCTTTTCTCCTGAACTTCTCTTTCCCTCTGAAGTCTTTTTACCTGAACCTACCTCTTTTCCTTGAACCTCTTTTCCAACTGAACTCTTTTCATCCTCTACCCATTCATATTTTTACTATCTATTCATTAATCTATTAGGGTGCTTGGTTCTGTGGGTTTTATGCGTCTTGATTACTTTGCACTCTGCTCTCTAATATGGGGTCTCTCTTGTTTCGTCGACTGAACCTTTAACCGTCTGGAACGTTATTGGGGTTAATTTGAGAGCTGCTCTCTTTTTGGGGTGATAAAACACACCTCTTCTTAGAACTTCTCTTCCCCTGAACCCCTCTTTTGCGCCGGTGTGAGAACTTTGGGCTTGTCTTTGCGTCGGCTTAGAGCTGTTTTGGGCTGTTTGTGGATTGTTTTGACGCTCGTGTGTTACGAGTACGTTTTGTGATGTTTTGAGAGGCGTTTTGGGCCGTTTTGGGGCTGTTTGAGGCTGTTTTGTGGGCGTTTTTGCGGCTGTTTTTCGGGGTTTGGTTTTGCGCGTCTATTCTTGAGAGACCCATTTCGGTTTCGGTTTTTGATAGGCTGTTTTTTGCCGTGGCTGAACCCTCACTTTTGGGGCCTTTGGTGCGCCTGAGGTCATTTTGAAGCAAACCTGGAGGCAGGCCGAGGCAGGCAGGGATTCCCTCTCCTAGGCCGCACAACCCGCAAACATTCCTTGGGGATTTCCCAGCCTCCAGTGAAAACCCCCAATTCCATGATCTTTCCCTCTGAACACCCCACCAATACCTCATGTCCGTACATATCCGTCAAACAGGCAAGGAGCTCGGGCCTTGCAAGCCGATCTAGGCTCCCGGGCCACACAGCGTCTCACAAAATCTCCCCGTCGCAAAAGGAGCACTAAACTGAGTAGCTCCCTAATTTTCCTGGTTTTGTCTAGCCCCATACTCCCTAATTTTTCCTTGAAATCCTCCCTCTTTCCCCCCCTGGAAACTCCCTCTTTCCCCACTGAACCCTCCTTTCCCCCTGAACCCCCCGCGCTTCCCTTTCTCCCGAACCTCCGGCCAAGGATGCTAAATTGGTGACCCAGCATGTTTTTCAACATCTCCAATCCATTTTTCCCTCTTCACCACCTATCCCCGTGGCCTTGCCAAGGGCCTCGCAGGTGACAAGTAATTGTATAATTAGAAATCTAGTCAAAAGGAATGTGTGAAATTATCCTCTGAGAATACTTTATAATATTCTAGCTATTCCTAGGATGGAATATGGTGTGACAAGAAATTAATTATCAATTGAGAATATATACATTATGCTCACCTCTATACTGGCAGGGCTTGAGGGAAATGAAACAGTCACAACTATCATCTAAACCTACTCTAATCTTTACTAGAAAATATAATAATACCAGATATACCTTAAAGATCCAGACTCAGAGGCAATGATAGCCAAAATCTACTCTCAATAATAACTACATCTCTTATCTTTATTCATATTTGTGATTTAATTTCATGTCCCAAAAATGAATAATCGCTACTCAAGATCGACATGAGCCCTGGAAAGCTGTCCCTGACGGCCGACTGGGGGAAAGCAGGCAGGGGGGACGCCTCGATCCCCGAGCCCCTGGGAGCCGCCAGCAATCCACCATGACATCTCTCCCACGCCACGCTGCAGGTGATTTTATCTTGGATTCAATCCTTCCTCTCCCGAGCCCATACGGACATTCCTCTTCCATTTGGACAGGGACACGCAGTTTTTCACAATTTCGATGTTCTATCAGTGCTCCAGAGGGCCTGGTCCCTATGGCATCCGCAGCTCTGAGGCTGAAATTGTTCTAAGGGCCTGGGAACATGATCACATGTTCTATTTACCGTGGGGATGAGCTCGATTTAGGAGGGTGTTCCGAGGCCCGGTATGGCGGGCAGGCATCTACTAGGGGCCAGGGAATTCCGCGGGGAGTGGGTCACAGCCTCCTAGCGTGTCCTCTGGTTGTGAAGGCACGAGAGGGAACAGGCGTTAAGTTCCTTACTAGGGAAGGACTAGGGGGGGCGCCCGATAGAGACAGTTCTATAGCAAGTGGCAGGCTAAAATAGAGGGTTCTGGAATTAGGGCACGTCAGGGGCACAGGAGAGAGGGCAGTCAACCAAGAGAATGGGTTCTAGGGGAAGGGGGCAGGGACCGCATGCGCGGTCGCACAGCCAAAAACCCCCAAGGAATTAATGGATCACTTCAGCCTGGGTTTGCAGGGATTTTTGGGAAAAGACTTCCCCGCCATCCTCTCCCAGCAGGACACCAACCATCTTGCCCCGAGAATTTGAACCCAACAAGAAGGAAGGGCCTTCCTTCTCTTCCCTTCTTCTCTTCCTCTTCCCTCTCCAGGATTTTGCTCCTTTTCCAGTGGCTTCTTCCAAGGTTTATGCAAAGCAAAACTCTTCCCCATGGTGCTGCCAAGGTTGTTTGACAATGGAAACATGGAAAAACTAAATCCGCCAAAAAATGACAGAAAATGCTGCTCGGGACATGTAGAACCCAAGGGATTTATATTTTATATTATTCTATTTTATTTATTTTTATTTTTTTTATTTATTTTATGCCTAATTTTAATTCCTATTTTATCTACTTATCTTTATTTTCTATTTCTCTTTTTATTTCATTTTATTTCTAAAATTTTTTTATGATTATTTTATTTTTTATTTTCATTTTAATTTCATTTCATTTCAATTTCATCATTTTTTATTATTTCATTTTTATTTTTATTTTTTAATATTTAATTCTATTCTAATTTCTCATTTTAATTTTAATTTTTTTATTTATTTTATTTTTTTTTATTTTTTAAAAATTTATTTTATTTTTATTTCATTACATTTTAATTATTTTTTTTTAATTTTTTATTTATTTTATTTTTTATATTATTTTATTTTCCTTTTTTTTATTATTTTATTTTCTTTTTATTATTTTAATTTTTTTCCCTTTTTTATTATTTCATTTTATTTTTTTTTATTTTATATTTAATTTTATATTATTTTAACCTAGCAACAGGTTTCCACTTCTCCCTCCCAAAGGCAGGGAGCAAGTTCCCTGTCGGAGCGTTCGTGATTTATCAACCTCCTTTAATGAGGTTCTTTGTTCAGAACCTGGCTTAGCCGTGTAAAATGCAAAATGTCAGGGTGGGGAATAAATCAGCGGGGAAGGGTGCTAGAGGAAATATTTCCCTCGCCTGCCGGCAGAGAATAAAGCCCACGTGCTGCGGCAGGGAAAGGAGGGATCCGCGGGGTTTGGGGAATCCCCTGGATGTGCCCTGGGAAGAAAGGAGATATGAGCTGGTTGGGAAGGGTGAAAGTTTTGAGACACGTGAAAGTCTCAAACGGATCTGTGTGCTTGGCCAGAAAGATTTCTGAATGTAGAGTCTGAATGGAGGAATAGATGATGGAAGCAAGTTTGGATATATGAAGTGTAAGCCGTGATATATTTATGAAAAATCCTTTCGTTAGGATTTTTTCTCCTGAGAAGCTGGAAGGCCCAGAGGAAAAGAAAAAACCAAGAATTCTCGCTGAGCTGTGGAATGCCAACAGGTGCATTCTGTGATTGGTCCATGTGGTTGTTTTTAATTAATGGCCAATTCACAGCCCCCAGCGGCTCGGACTCCTACTGAGAGTCACAGCAAAGTAGATTTTATTTTATATCCGTTCTAAACTTTCCTTTCGAGCCTTCTGATGAAATCCTTCCATTCCTTTTAGTATAGTTTAATATATAAATTTTCTTTTAATTATAATAATTATAATATAAAAATTCAGCTTTCTGAAAAACATGGAGTCAAGATTCTTATCTCTTCCCTCTCTGGACCGCCCCCTGGTGAACAAACATCACAACATGGAAGGAAAGAATTGCTGAGGCCAGTCTCACTGGATAACCAAGGAGCCAAAGTGGTATTTTATGTGAGTTTAGAAGGGGTTTTTATGGCTTAGAGGCAAAGGAACAAAACCCACCCCAAACAAGGAGACGTTTTCACCAACAGAAAGAGAGCACAGGCAAACAAGGGCAGCAAATGTTTGGCAAGTAGAACAAAAGGTCCTCAGAATTTCCCACTGCACTGCCAAGAAAACATGAAAAACCAACTTCTAACTAAACCTGTAATGTACAAACTTTTAGTTTTGGTAAATTTTTTAGTTTTGTAAAACCTCTTTTTCCACTGAACCTTCTTTTCTTTCTCCTAAACTATTCTCTTTCCCCTGAATCTTTTCCCCTGAACCCCTCTTTTTTCCACTAAACTCCTCCTCCTCCAGCTCTTTTCTCCTCACTGAACCCACTTGTTTTTCCTTTTTTTTTTATCCCTAAATTCCTTCTTCTCCCCTAAAATCCTCTTTTCCCCCTGAACTCTCCTTTCTTCTCTGAACTCCTCTTTTTCCCTGAACTAATTTTTCCCCTGAACTCTCTTGCTCTGAACTTCTTTTTCGCCTTAAACCGTCTTTTTGGCCCGCTAATTCCTCATTATTCCCGTAAACTCCTCTTTCCCCCTAAATTCCTCTCTTACCGAACCCCTCTTTTCCCCTTAACATCTTTTCCCCTGAACCCTCTCTTTTCACCAAATTCCCTCTTTCCCCCTAAGTTCTCTTTTTGCCCCCTAAAAAAATTCTCTTTTCACTAAAACTCCTCTTCCCCTAACTCCTCTTTCCCTGAACCCTCTTTCCACCGGTCCAGCTCTCAGCCTGTTTTTTCCCATCCTTTCCTCTCCAGGACCCGACTGACTGATGGCAGCAGTTGATGGGCTGGGGAGCCTGGAACAGACATAGAAACACGGGGTGTGGCAAGGAGCAGGAGTATGAGTTGGATCTTTCCTTCCCGGCGCGGGGGAGGAGCGGAAGTGGCCAGGGTCCCCCGGTGGGAACTGTCGCTCCCAGCCCAGAGACCAACCCCCATTATTTGCAATAACAATCGGCCCAGATGCCCCGGCTGGATGTAATGCCAGGGGAAGAGGGAAGTTTTTCCCATGCGGGAGCTTGGGGCTGTGTCAGCGCATGAAATTCCCCTTTTTAATTTTATTTTTTTTTGCCCTCGTGGGATGGTTTGCTAAATGACCAAGCGCTGAAAACATCCGTGCTGGAGCTTCCTTCCCCGCCCAGCCCTCCTTTAAAATCCCACATTGGACTTTCTGGGCACAGCAAGGCTGTCCTTTTAGCCTCCGGTGTATTTGCATTTTGGTGAGGAAATGCATTTGGAAGTTGCGTTTGTGGGAATGAGGAGGGGTTGGGAATGGGGGCAGCCGGGAGCAGAGGGGGGAGCCAGAGGCCCCCAGCCACTCCTGTGATTTTTCTGGAATTTTTCCAGGGGAATTTTCAGAATTGGGAACAACCAGGAATGAAATTTAAGAATTTAACGCGCTTAATTTGGAGTTTACTTTCTTTAAATTTGGGAGTTCAACTCTTTAATTTTGGAATTTTTTTACTCTTTAAATTTAGAAATTGTTTCTCTTTAAATTGAATGATTTTTACTACCTCAAATTGGAATGTTTACTGCTTTTATCAAGATTTAGGATTTTAACTCTTTATAAGTTGGAATTTTAACCACTGCTTGGCTCTCCACTGTTGCCCGTCTCTCCCCTGGACAGACACTTGAAACCAAAATTCCCCATTCTTCCAAATTGGTCCCTGTTCCTTGGGGGAATTCTTTGAAACCAAGAATTCCCATTTCCCAAATTGTCCCTGTTCCTCAGGTGGAAGGATTTGGGCTGGGATGGTCGTGCCTGGTGATTCCAACAGTGGGAACAAAATTCCTTTAACTACCATTCCTTTAATGACCCATCCAGGGAAATCCAAGCGACCAAAGCAAGGATTTGTCTTATTTGAATATAAATAACCCCAAAAACCTGCTGGTCTGGTGGGTTTATTCCATATTTGGCCCTGCACGAGCTGTTCCAAGGACTTTTGGTCATTCCTTGATGTAGGGACTGCAGAGATCATTCCCTGCAGGAATGGGACGCTGCTGGCTCATGTTGAATTTTGAGGATTAATCCATTTATTTCGAGTAGAAACACTGGAACAGCTCCTCTCTGTGGGTTTTTATTTCCTTGCAGAGGATGGGAATGCTGATTCTTCTCTCCCTGCAGTTCCTGTGCTCCTGCTGAAGGGGAGATCCCAAATTTTGGGCACAGRTCAGGAATTTGGCTCCAAGGATGAGCTGCAGCACCAAGGCAGCTCCCAAAGCCTCTGCCCTGCTCCTTTAAGCAGCAACCAGAAACCTTCACAAAATCCTCATCCCAAATGAAGAGAAAAAAAAAATTTAAAAAAAAATTTAAAAAAGAGTGTTTTGGCATGAGAACAATTTCTCCATTACCTCAATGAGTTCCAATGATCTGGAAAGGTTTTCCCTGGAGAATTCCAGCCCGGGGAAGGCTGGAGGTGTTGATCTGAGCATMACTCAGCAGCACAGGTTGTGCTGAAGTCAGGCCCTGCTGCTGTCACTGCCGCCTGCCCGCGCTTGTAAATCCATTAATTAGATCACTGCYCTAATTAAGGACCTTCTTCTCTCCAAGGAGCAGGGCTCTGGGGCTGTCCATCAATCCCTTGGCTGAGATCATTACTTCCTGAAATGCTGCAAAATCTCCCCATAAAATTAAAGATTTTGGGTTTTTTTTTAACCCATCTTTATCCTTTTCWCAGAGCCGAGCAGCAATTAAGGAAAGATGCATGGATTTCCCCCTAAATTTGGCATTTTTTTACTTTGCCTCTCAACGTGTCCCAGGGTTGGTGGTGGAAAATATTCCCCTTTTTTTTGCATGTATTTTCCCCTAAATTTGGCATTTTTCACTTTGCCTCTCAACATGTCTCAGGGTTGGTGTTGGAAAATATTCCCTTTTTTTTTTTGAGTGGATTTTCTCCTAAATTTAGTATTTTTCACCCCAGAGGATTCCTGGCTCTGGGGTGGAAAATAGTCCAATTTTTTGCATGGATTTTCTCCTAAATTTGGTGATTTTCACCCCAGAGGATCCCAGGCTCTGGGGTGAAAAACATCCCCCCCCTTTTTTTTTTTGCATGGATTTTCTCCTAAATTTAGCATTTTTCTCTCCAGAGGTTTCCTGGCTCTGGGGTAGAAAATATTCCCTTTTTTGTGTGTGGATTTTCTCCTAAATTTGGCATTTTTCACCCCACAGGATTCCTGGCTCTGGAGTGGAAAATATCCCCTTTTTTTTTTTTGCATGGATTTTCCCTTAAATTTGGCCTTTTTCACTTTGCCTCTCAACGTGTCCCAAGGTTGGTGTTGGAAAATATTCCCCTTTTTTTTGCATGGATTTTCCCCTAAATTTGGCATTTTTCACCCCAGAGGATTCCTGGCTCTGGGGTGGAAAACATTCCCTTTTTTTTTTTTTTTTTTTGCATGGACTTTCTCCTAAATTTGGCCTTTTTCACTCCAGAGGATACCTGGTTCTGGAGTGGAAAATATTCCCTTTTTTTCATGGATTTTCTCCTAAAATTGGCATTTTTCTCTCCAGAGGATTCCTGGCTCCGGGGTAGAAAATATTCCCTTTTTTGTGTGTGGATTTTCTCCTAAATTTGGTATTTTTCACCCCAGAGGATTCCTGGCTCTGGGGTAGAAAATATCCCTTTAGTTTCGAGATAAAGAGGGGGAGACTTCCCATTTCTGATTGTTTTTTCTTTGCTTCTAAGCTAAAATCTTCAAATCATTGGGAGTCAGATGAATTTTCTTATGGGTTTTTCCCCTAGACATGAAAAACTTCCTCCCTGTCCCAAAAATCAGGTATCTGCTGGGATGCAAACAAGTGATCAGAGGTGCTGCTGTCTGACACTTCAGTTTTCTGGAGCATTTTTATTTTTGAAATGAAATCATAATAGAAGTTATCTATTCATTTTCTGTCATTGCCTCTAAATCTGATTCTTTAATTTTTGTTATTATATTTCTGATTATTTCTTGAATTGATATATATAACTTTATATTTTCTTGGACTAATATATAGATATATATATTCTAATATTAATCTTCTTGACTAATAATATGAATATTATAATTCTGTATTCAACTTTCTTGACTAATTCTAGTAATTAATTTGCTTGGCCTGGGGAGGCAGGGATGGTTGAGGGGAGAAAAATGGTAAATTTGTCACCAATTTCATCCCGTCGCCGATGGGCAGAAATCCCAATTATGCGAGCTCATTTAGCCCTTGCACGTGGTTTTAGCCTTTGGCCCCGAGCCAGAGCTGCACCCTCCAGCTCCTGCCTTTTCCATGGCTCGGCTGGTTGGGGGTTAATTGGGCTTCTTCACTGAGGCTGGATAACCCCAAGGAAGTGGCCTTGTGCCCTGGAGGGATTCCTGCTGCCCTGGCCTTCCGTGCTTCACAATGAGCCCCAACCAGCCGCAAAATGGCCCAAAACGCCCTCAAACCAACCCAAACCAGTCTCAAAATAATACCCCAAAACCCAACACCAAAACAGCCCCAAAACAGCCTCAAACGCCCAACCACACTAAAACAAAACTATCAAACATAAAAGCCCAAAAGTCCAACAGGCCCCCAACAACATACCACCCAAAACGCCAAATCCCAAAGCCCAAATCACAAAGCAACCCAAAAAGCATCAAAAACCCCAAAACAAACCCCAACCAGCCCAAATATATAACAATAATAATAATAATAATAATAATATATAATAATAATAATAATAATAATAATAATAATGATGATGATGAGATGTGATACTGGGGATTGACCGTGCAAATCTTTATTCCGACGCTGTTCTGATAATTCCCTGAGATCCAGTGCTGAGATCTAGTCCAGGGATAGGGCGTGACGCTGTTGGTCAAAGCTTAAATAATAGGATAAAAATCATCCCCTGATAAAATAATCACCGCCCTGTAGTGATGGGAAGAAAGGAAAAGGAAAAAGGAAAGACGGAAAGAAGGAAAAAGGAGGAAACGAAGGAAGAGGAAAGGAAGAAGGAAAAGAAAGGAAAGGAAAAAGGAAAGAAAGGAAAGAGGAAGAAGAAGAGAGGAAGAATGAAGAAAGAAGGAAAGAAAGGAAAGGAAAGGAAAGGAAAGGAAGGAAGGAAAGGAAAGGAAAGGAAAGAAAGGAAAGGAAAGCGACGAAAGGAAAGGAAAGGAAAGGAAAAGGAAAGGAAAGGAAGGAGGGAAGGAAAGGAACAGGAAAGAAAAGGAAAGAAGGAAGGAAAGGAAAGGAAAGGAAAGAAAATAAATCTTGTGATGACCAAGAGTCTGAAGCAGCTGGGCTGTGATTGCCATTATTGAACAACCACATGAGACAATCACAGATGCACCTGTTGCATTCCACAGCAGTAGATAACCCATTGGTTACTTTTGTTCCTGAGGCTCTTCAGCTTTAGAGAAAAATCCTAAAGAGAGATATACATAAATGGTGTCTGTGACAAGCCTGGCGTCCCCATCCCACAGTTCCCCAGGACACAGGGAAGCACACTCAGGGAAACCATGAAAATCCAGGGAAAACCCAAAGCCACCCCTCAGGTAAATCGCTCCTCCCAGAAAAGCCAGGATTCATTCTGTGTAATTTCTGCTGTAATTCCTGCTGCAATTCTGGCTGTAACCTGCACAGCTGCATGAAGTGATTCCTGACACATGATGGAGTCACTGTCAGAGCGAAGGGCTGAGCAGGGGGCAAGCTTTCCTGGGAATGCTCCAGCCCTGCCCGTGAGCCAAGCTCCTGCACACGGTACTGAGCAGCTCCTTGGGAAAACACACATTTTTTTCCAAGGTAAGGCAGGCTTGGGTTTACTAGGAACAATCATTAGGGCTAAAGCTGCATTCATTTTATTGTATTTGTTTTATTTATAATTGATGATTTATTGCACAATTCTTTCCATATTTTCCACGTGCTTTTCGGCGTCACGCTTGTCTGCTCAGGCTTTCAATGGAAACCTGGGCTCCTCTCCCGTGTTGAGCCTTTCTAAACAGCTTTGTGGTTTTCTCTGTTTGGCTTGGCTTGTCCCATCCTGGAGCCCGTGGCTGGAAATCACTGAGTGGGAATTGGGATGGGGTGAGAAGGGAAAAAAGCAACAAGGAAATGCGGATAAACTGTTGAAAAACAACTCATCAACTGGAGCTGCGGGACAAAGAACCAGCCTGAGCCTGCCCTGGGTTTTTGGGCTGTGGGTTTGCTCAGGGCTTGAGTGGTCAAAACAGGGATTTCTGCAGGTGTGGCACGTGGCAACCTGGATTTCGCCCCAACTCCAACCAGGAATCGAGAGGGAAGCTCCTCCTGGTGCTGCAGGTTTCCTTCCCTGCTGCAAGGAGCTCTCTGGATCTGCAGGCAGAGCTCACTCCTGTTCGCCTCTCTGGATCTGCAGGCAGAGCTCACTCCTGTTCCCTCTCATGGATTGCAGGCAGAGGCTCAATCCCTGTTTCCCTCTCCTGCCTGCACAGACCATTTCCTTTCGCTCTCTAATCACGATGCACTTTTAGCTGCTCTCCCAAGGCTCTGCTGCCAACAGGACATTGGGTCAGAGTGTGAAAGCCCTGGAAATGTGCAGGAGGGCTAAAAGCAGGGATGCTCTGACAGGAGCTGGCTGGCATACAGGGTGGCAATTGGGCACCGGGCTGGGAATTTCCTAGGTGTGCCACGTGGCACCTGGATTCTCCTCCAAATCCCAACAGGAATGAGAGGTGAACTCCTTCCTTGTGCTGCCAGGTTTCCTTCCCTGCTGGAAGGAGCTCTCATGGATTGCAGGCAGAGGCTCACTCCTGTTCCCTCTCCTGGATCTGCCAGGCAGAGCTTCACTCCTGTTCCTTCTGCATGGAATCTGAAGGCAAATTTCACTCCCTGTCCCTCTCCTGGCTGCACAAGACATTTCCTTCTCTCTCAAATCCAGAGCAATAGCAATGCACTTTAGCTGCTCTTTGTGCACAGGAACATTTTGTGGCAAAAATCTGGAATGTGCAGGAGGGATAAAAGAGGGATGATCTGACAAGGAGCTGCTGGCACGCGGGCTGGAATTTTCAGTGTGGCATGTGCACACTGGATTTCCCTCCAAATCCAACCAGGAATGAGAGGGAAGCTCTTCTGGTGCTTGCCAGGTTCCTTCCCTGCAGGAAGGAGATTCATGGAATCGCAGGCAGCGCTCACTCCTGTTCCCTCATGGATCTGCAGGCAGAGCTCACCCCTGTTCCCCTCTCCTGGCTGCACAGACATTTCCTTTCCTCTCTAATCAGCGATGCACTTTTAGCTGCTCCTCCAAGGGCTTGTGCCAACAGGAACATTGGTCAGAGTGTGAAAAGCTGGGAATGTGCTGGAGCAGCAGGATGCTCTGACAGGAGCTGCCTGGCACGGGGCTTGGCAGTTGGCACGGCTCAGAGCGTTCAACAGCGCAGCTCAGCTCTCCCTCCGCAGTTGCACCCTCCTCTGACCCCCCTGCCATTCTCAGCAGTGCAATCCCACCAGAACACGTCAAATCAACCCAATTGCATCTCCTGATGTGCAGAAGGATGCTCAAATTCCTGCAAAAAAAAAGAAAAGAAAACCCATAAGTTTACTCTAAAAAACTTTTTCATCTCAGAGTCTTACAGTTCACGAGTTTGCAGGCAAGAGAGGGGACCATGAAATGGGATTTAAAATACGCTGTCAGGTAATTAAATTCCTATTAACTAATTAGACAAATATAATAATTAATAAATAAATGAATGAATAAATAAATACAAACTAATATGAAACTAAATTAATGTGGCTGGTGAAGGTGATTAATTCTAAAAAATTATAAAGTGTACCTGAATCATCTCTTGCTAGCAAAAGGAGTTTTTTTTTTTTTTTTTTTTTTTTTAAAATTTCCCAGGAAAGGGAAAAAAGGAAAAAAAAAAATAAAAAAAAATTCAAAAATTCACTTCGAAATTGTAATAAAGGGATTTTTAAATCTCAGGAGGGTTTGCGGGCCAGGGAGGGGGATGAGGAGCTGGGATTAAAGCATCTGGTGAGATTGATGTAATTCCTAAAAAAATTTTAAATTTGGGCTAGCAAAAGGATCTCAATTTCCTGAGGAAAAAAAATCAACCAATTCCCTCTAAAATTTGTAATAAAGGGATTTTAATCTAAATTGTATTAGGATCTTCTCTGGTCAGCAAAAGGAATTCTCAATTTCCTGAGAGAGAAACAAAATTAACGAAATTCAGTCTAATTGTAAAGGGATTTTTTAAATCTCATGAGGGGGTTTGCAGGCAGGGGGGGAGGGCGAGGAGCTTGGGAATTAAATCATGTGGTGACTGTTAAATTCCCCTAATTTTTAAGTGTACCTGAATCATCTCTTGGTAGCAAAAGACTAATTCCTGGGAGAAAAAAAAAAAAAACTAAATTAGAAGCAAATTAAATTGTTTAAAGGGATTTTTAAATCTCAGGAGGGTTTGCAGGCAGGGGAGGGGGGTGAGGAGCTTGGGATTAAACACATCTGGCAGGTACTTAATTAATCAAATCCCCTCCGAAATTTGCAACCCAGAGTGCCCCCCATAATTGAGGTGTGTCACCTCTCTGCCACCCCTGCTGGCCTGGCTGCCCCCACCACGCTGCCCAGAGCCCCCAGCCCTGCTGCATTAGGGGGTGCCACCTTAATCGCGTGGGTCCTGCTCCGAGCAGCGGGGAAATGCTGCCTGCAGCTCCCACCCGCCAATTAAAGTTAATTTTCAATGGAGTAATTGCACTGGGGCTGCTGCAAACTGCCGCAGAGGTCTCGTCCCCGCAGCTGATGGGTGTGAGGGGGTATTTTTTGACAAGGTTTGGAGCACGATTTCGCACGGACTCGCCAAGGAGCTGCTCTGTTTTCTTTGGAGGCACCTGGTCAGGAAAATGTGAGATTGTGAAAGGTCAGGCCTGCAAGAGGAGGGCAGGGATGGAGGTGTTGTCAAGTCCTGATCCGTGGGGATTTATTTCCAGTATAAATCCTTCAGTGCTTGATCGGCGGCTTTCTGGGCTGATCTGAGTGTTTTCTGATCTTTCCGCTGAGGGAAAAGGGAAGGAATGATTTCCATTGGGGCAAGCAAGAGTTTTGGGTGATCTTTTTGTCACTCCTGCAAGTGTGAACGCCCAAAATGTCCTCGGTCTCTGGAATCATCTGGAAATCTGGGGCATCAAGAGTTGAGAGACAGGAAAATCCAAAGCTTGCTTGGATCTCATCCATCACACCCGAGCTTTTTGCGGCTAAAGACTTTAATTTTCAACCACCAGGCTCGAAACCCGCGACAACTGGCGGGGTCAGCGAGGTGTGAACGGCACCCGGTGAGGCAAGCGGGATTCTCTCGCAGCCCGGAGGGTTTTTGTGGCAGGAAGGACAGACGGCGGGATGAGCTTTTGGGAATTGTTGCACTGGTCTATAATCGAGCCATCTGGGAGCGCCGGGGCCCAGCAGGGCTTCCCTCTCCTGCGCCTCGCCTTTGGGCTCCGTTGCTTCTCCTCGGGCCTTCCTCCTGGTGTTTGACAACCCGAAAACCCCAGCAGGGCAGGAAGCAGAGCCAAAATGTCAGGGAGAGCAAATCTCCCTCAGAGGGAAACAGGCCTGTGGGAAGAGCAGGTCCCTAAAACATTCCATCTCCCGTTTCAGCTCCTGCGGCTGCGGCTGGATGCAGGCCTCCCTCAGCTCCACCTACAAATCATTTGGGGTTGGGTTTCAAAAAGAATGTTTGGTTGTGGCAAGATGCTGAGAGAACCTGGACAGTTGTTTGGAAATTGCAACTTTTATTTCCTTTCCTGATGTTTAATCTGTTCAAAACGAGAGCTGAAATGAATCCTTCTGTGTTGGTAGCTGCATTTAATGTTCAATTTCGCAATTCAAATGAGAGCTGATACTTCTGTGTTTGTTAGCTGAATTCATGTTGCTGCTGCAGAATAAAATTTAAAATGTATGTATGAGCATTGGAGCATCAGGTGAGTCTGAAAGTTTACCTTCTTTTGATAGGGAAAAGTTGCAAAAAGGAAATAAAAAGGAAATAATAAGCTGGCAAGATTTGCCTCACTTAATTGTTGTCTTGTGCCTGCAATATTTCAGAAAAGCGTTGGTACAATACCAAGCAGCTCACCCGCGAAAAACCTGGGGGGCTTTCAGAGAAACCAGAAATCCGAAATTAAGTATACAAAGGATAGATAAATTAAACATCTCTGAAGCAAATGCAGAGCAATGCCAAACTGTAAAGTTGCACAACGGGAGAGTGGATAAAACTTTTAATCAGGCATTCTCCTTTTTAAAATGAAATTATTGCAAAAAATAAAATTTTTGAGACTTGGTCTTTTATATTCCATTGCAAAGGTGATGCTTTTAATGATGGGAATCCAGAGAAATCACTTTTAAAACACTGAAGAGGAAGTAGATTTTTATTTTATCACAACCTCAGACATCACCGGAAGCGACGGCTGGGTGACACCAATTGAGCCAGAATGACACGAAACTGCTTTGGGCAGTGATTTTACAACCCAAATCACTTGGTTTTGGATGTTTTTGGGTTTTTTTAAGATTAAAAGGCCATGGATGTGCTAAACACGCTTTTAGGGTGCCCAGGCAGCGGGGACAGGGCTGTGCCACACAGAGCTTGGAAGGGGCAGTGCACAGAATGACAGAAAACTGCTTTGGGCGGTGATTTTTACACCAAAAATCACTTTGGTTTTGGATGCTTTTTTGGGGTTTTTTTTGAGCTTAAAAGCCATGGAATGTGCTCATACACCTTTTAGGGGGTGCCCCGGGCAGCAGGGACAGGGCTGTGCCAACAGAGCTGATGCACCATGGGCACCAAGCGGAGACAAGTCATCCTGGGGCGCATTCCTGTGCCTGTCCAAGCTGCAAGGAGTTTATGTTTAACATCTATGTGCTTTGTCTCCAGCTTGCATCTGTCAGAAGGGCCCTCTGGAGACCTTGCGTGGCTGGGGGAACAGGGCAGGGGGAAGGAATAGAAAAGCCATTTAAATAAAGGCAAATCATAAAATCTCCATCAATATCCATAAAAACTCCCTGCATCTTCTGCCTAATCCGGCTCCTCCAGCCTTGTCCGTGCAAACACCTCCAGAACCCTTTTGGGGGGCACGCTTTCTTGAAGTGTTTTTTAACACATAGCGAAAAGAACACTACAAGAAGAAATTTGGGGACGGGGAGTTTGGCCCTAGCAGCAAGTTGGCATGGAAAAAAAAAAAAGAAGTTGACAATAAAAGGTCATTTCTCGCCAAGTTTTTGTAAGTATTCAATATCCTACCTTTTTTCCGCTGCTCTTTGCTGAGTTTACTTGGCCAACTTTATGGAAAACATGAAGGGATTTATTATAATTGGGGGCTTTTTCTCCTTTTTTTTTGGATCAAGGTAAATGTCCTCGTTGAGCAATAAATTGAGTTATGGGCAAAAGAGGAAGCCAGACAGGGCGTTAAAGGATGCAGCATGCCCAAAAATCTCTTTTTTCCACACATCTTTTAAACTCAATACAGTTTCCTGGGCTCCAGTGATCTAATCCTGCTGCTATTCTTATGATTTTGAAATTATTTATTTATAAAGTTTGTCACAAAGTGGAAAATTCCCGGTGCGATCCCGTTTTGGAGCGGGAATTCACGGGTGGTGGCACAACAAACTGCCGGGGTGAGGAGGGGGATTTTCATGGAATGAGCCTTTCCAGCCCTTGGATCCCACGGGAGGCGTTTGCACAAGTGGCTCCCAAGGCGTTTTTCCAGCTCTGTTTGTTGGTGGAGCTCCTGTCCGGCGATGGCTCCGCTCCTGTCCAACCTGTTCCACAGGCTCCTTCGTTGCCCCGGGATTCCATGGTGGATACGGGCTGACTTTAGGAGCGAGCTCCTGGCTGACGTAGGTTGGTTTAAACATCCTGCTCTGCCCGTCCATGCATTTATTTTCTTTTTTTTTTTTTTTGGAAGGGGGAGGCAGAGTTCAAAATAATTCGGTTAAAAGGAAACATGGGCTTTTTTTTCGCACCTCTTAAGTGGAAGTGTCCTCATCATCTTGCTGAAGCTGTGGGTTTTTTGTCTGGATATTCGTGGGAATATCTGACTGGAAATGGGCAATTCCAGCTTGAAATCAGCAAATATTCTGGGTGGCCTGGAGCAAGATCCTACGGAGAAAGCTGCAAGCTCTGAAATATCCAAATAATTCGCGAGATATTTTGGTGCAAGGACACTAGATTCTGGATGCAGATGACCCAAGCTTTTGAAATCGCATATTCACCAACGGTGAGACAGAAAAGG
>NDFG01000169.1:22889-40164 GCA_002167245.1 Sporophila hypoxantha
GTGGGTTTCTCTAAATATGGCCTTTTTTTTCACCCCAGAAGATTCTGTGCTCTGGGTGGAAAAACCCCTTTTATTTTGCAAAGATTTGCTCATAAAGTTTGCATTTTCACACTCGAGATTCTCCTGGCTCTGGGGAGAAAATATTCCGTTGTTTTCATGATTTCCTCTAAATTTGGCTTTTCACTTTGCTCTCATGGGTCTCAGGGTGATGCTGGAATATCATTCCCCTTTTTTTTTGCATGGAATTTTTTCTCCTAAATTTGGCATTTTTCACCTCAGAGGGATTCCTGGCTCTGAGTGGAAAATATCCCTTCTTTTTTTGCATGGATTTTCCTCCTAAATTTTGGCCTTCGACTTTGCCTCTCACTGGGTCCCAGGGTTGGTGTCCTTGAATGAACACCGTTGGTCTACGGAATGCCATTGGCAAGTCCAGAGCCCAGCCTTGGAGCTTCCAGGTGTCCATGGGCTGATCCCAATGATCCCAATGGATCCCAATGCAATCCCAATGGATCCCAATCGGATCCGCAATGACCCAATCCTCTGGCAGCTGATTCCATTGGCATTGGGGCAGATTTTGGTTTTGTGGCCACCAGAAATCCCAGCCCAGCCCTCATGGTGGGGTCACGCCAACATTGTCATCCTCCAGGGACAAATGCGGCATTCCAAAACCCAGCTGGGGTCTGGAAATGCGAATAATCCATGGAAATACAAAAAACCTGGAGAAGGGATTTTGGAAAAACGAGGGAAATTTCGTGGAGATCCCACAGAACCACATATTGGGGTGGATCTACCTGGTGGGCTCCAGCAGAAAATATCCCGTTAGTTTCACGGATTTTTTCCTCCTAAATTTGGGAGTTTTTCACCTCAGAGGATTCCTGCTCTGGGTGAAAATATCCCTTCTTTTTGCGTGATTTTCTCAAATAAATTCTGGACTTTTCACTTTGCCTCTCAAGGGTTGTCCAGGGTTGGTGTCCCTGATGAAACAGTTGGTTAATGAATCCATTGGCAAGTCCAGAGTCCCAGCCTGGAGCCTGCCACGGGTGGTCCACGGGCCTGAGTCCCAATGAATCCCGATGGAAATCCCAATGGATCTGATGGATGCCCCAGGATCCAATGGATCCCAACTCCTCTTGGCTGATTCCATGGGCACCTGGGGCAAAGATTTCGGGTTTGTGACCATCAGAAAATCCAGCCCAACCCTCACCGGTGGGGTCACGCAAATTTTCATCTTCCAGGGACAAAGCTGCATTCAAACCCCAGCTGGGCTACTGGGAATGCGAATAAATCCATGAAATAAAAAAACCTGAGAAGGTTTTGAAAAACAAGGGGAGATTTCGTGGAGAATCCCAAAGAGACCGCATCAGGGGTGCTCTACTGGTGGGCTCCAGCAGAAAATATCCTTATAACGTTTCAATGGATTTTTCTCCTAAAGTGGAGTTTTTTTTACCTCAGAGTATTCCTGGCTTCTGGGGTGGGAAACACATATCCCTTCTTTTTTGCATGGATGTTTCCCTAAATTTGGCCTTTTTCATCTTTGCCTCTCAAAGGTTGGTCTAGTGTGTCCCTGAATGAACACCGTGGTTATGAAATCCAGGGGCAAGTCCAGAGCTCCAGCTGGAAGCTTCCAGGGTGTCCAGGCTGATCCCAAATGGATCCCAATGGATCCCAATGGATCCAATGGATCCCAATGGATTCCCAAAGCCCTCTGGAGCTGATTCCTATGGGCACTTGGCAGTTTTGGGTTTGTGCCACAGCAGATCCAGCCCACGCCTCAATGGTGGGGTCACGCCAAACAACATTTCAATCTTCCAGGGAACATAAGCTGGCATTCAAAACCCAGCGGGGGTACTGGGAAATGCCGAAATATCCATGCAATAAAAAAACCTGGAGAAGGTTTTTGGAAAAACGCGGGGAGATTTCGTGGAGAAATCCCACAGACCGCACAATCAGGGTGGCTCTACCTGGTGGGCTCCCAGCAGAAAATATCCCTTTAGTTTCATGGATTTTCTCCTAAATTGTGGGTTTTCCACCTGAGAAGATTCCTGGCTTCTGGGTGTAAAATATTTCCCTTTTTTTTTTTTTGTGCATGGATTTTCCCCTAAATTTGGCCTTTTTCAACTTTGCCTCTCAAGGTGTCCAGGGTTGGTGTCCTGAGAACACAGCTGGTATGAATCCATTGGCAACGTCCAGACTCCAGTCTGGCAGCTCAGGGTGCCATGGGCTGATCCCAATGCATCCCAAATGGATGCCCAATGGATCCCGATAGATCCCAATCGATCCCAAACCTCTGAGCTGATCCATGGGCACTTGGGGCAGGTTTGGGTTTTGTGGGCCGACCAGAAGATCCCGCCAGCCCTCACGGTGGGGTCACGCAACTTTCATCTTCCAAGGACAAAAGCTGGCATTCAAAAACGCTGGAGGATACCTGCGAAATGCGAAATATCCATGAAATACCAAAACCTGGAGAAGGTTTTTGGAAAAACTAGAGGGGAGATTGTCGTGGAGATCCGCACAGAGACCACATCAGGGGTGCTTCTACCTTTGGTGGGCTCCAGCAGGAAAATATCCCTTTAGTTTCATGGATCTTCTCCTAAATTGGGTTGGGTTTTCACCTGAGAAGATTCCTGGCTCTGGTGTAAAATTATATTCCGCCTTTTTTTCTTTTTTTGTGCCATGGATTTTCCCCTAAATTGGCATTTTTCACTTTGCCTCTCAAGGTGTCCCAGGGTTGGTGTCCCTGATGAACACAGCTGTCTACGGAATCCTTGCAAGTCCCAGAGGCTCCAGCCGGATCTCCAGGTGTCCATGGCTGATCCAATGGATCCCAATGGATCCCAATGGATCCGCAATGGATCCCGATGGATCCCAACGGATCCCAATCCTCTGGAGTGCATTCCATGGGCACTTGGGGCAAAGGTTTTGGGTTTGTGGCCACCAGATAATCCCAGCCCAACCCTCATGCTGGGTCTAACGCCAGACATTTCATCTTCAGGGACAAAAGCTGGCATTCAAAACCCAGCTGGGGGTAACTGGGATGCGAAAAACATCCATGAAATAAAAAAAATCTTGGAGAAGGTTTTTGGAAAAACGAGGTTGAGATTTCGGAACATGCCACAGACACCACATCAGGGTGGCTCTACCTGGTGGCTCCAGCAGAAAATATTTCTCTGTGGGTGAGTTCATGGATTGTTCTCCTAAATTTGGCATTTTTTCAACCTCAGAGGATCTCTGGCTCTGAGGTGGAAAAATATCCCTGGTCTTTTTGCGTGATTTTCTCCTAAATTTGGCATTTTCAAACTTTGCTCTTCTAAGGTGTCCGCGCAGGTTGTGTCCCGTGATGAACACCTTTGTTATGAATCCATGGCAGTCCAGAGCTCCAGTTGATCTCCAGGGTGTCCATGGGCTGATCCCCAATGGATACCCAACGGATCCCGAAGGATCCCCAATGGATCCAATCCTCTGGAGCTGGTTCCATGGGCAAACTTGGGGCAGATTTTGGGTTGTGGCCAACCGAAGATCCAGCCCAGCCCTCATGATGGGTCACAGCCAACATTTCATCGTTCCAGGGACAAAGCTGGCATTCAATAACCCAGCTGGGGTACTGGAAATGCAAACATTCCATTGAAATAAAAAACCTGAGAAGGTTTTTTGGAAAAAGAGGGAGATTTCGTGAAGATCCCACAGACCACCACATCAGGTGTGGCTCTACCTGGTGGCTCCAAGCCTTCCAGCAGGCACTTCAAGGCCTCCCATACCCCAAAAAAAACCACAGGGCTGAAGGTTTCCCAAAAAGACGACAAGGCATCCCCTGTTTCCCTGCCACCCCAGATTTCCTCTCCAGCTTCCCTAATTAGGACCGTCCCCAGAATGAAGAAATGCATTATGGCCTGAAAGATCCCAGGGTTGAATTCGAGCTACAGAAAATCCAGTCCCTGTTTATTTTCTCTTACCCAGCTCTGGTGTTTGGCTTGTTTAATTAGTGCTCATTTGGGGAGATTTGATGAATTTTAAGAAATTGTTTTCCCATGTTAAAAAAAAGAAAAAATAAGGACAGAAAGGGAGTTTTTATATTTTTCCTTTTGCATAATGGAAAAGCGGAAAGCAAAGAGGTTTTTTTTTTTTCTTTATTGGGACAAAACACAGCTATTTTTTATTTGTCCTTTGGAAAAAGGTCCAGGACCCCCCGAAGTGTCCATTCCCCAGGCAGGGGAATAATGTTGGTTTGTTAGCTGCTCAGAGTCTTGGGGTTTTGTGGCTGACCTCTTGGAAAATATCTTCACATATTTCGTCCTCCCTGGATTTTTGGAACGGGATGACTTTTTTAATGTCCTGGGTTAAAAAAAAAAAATATTTTAAAACTTCATCTTATCCTCGATAAAATTGTGAGGATTTTACTTAGAGGAAGCAAAAATAATGATGCAGCATTGATGGATTTGGGATGGATTGGGTTGGGAAATGACCGCTAAAATCATCCTTCCATGAGCACCCACCCGCTACCCAGGGGCTCCAAGCTGGCCTTTGGACCAAACTTTCCAAGGGTTTATGAGGATTGGGAAAAAAACTTGGCGGGGGACCAAAATACAGAGCTGAAAAATTCCTATTTTTGTATGGAATTAATGGCTTTGTTTGGGATTTTTCATGGTGTGAATTGCTGGAGCTTGAAGGAGATGGAGCTTCGCGCGCGCGATGGCCCATTCTGGATCCTGGCCCTGGCCCAGCCACTTGTGACTGTCTGGAATTTCCAAGGGAATTTTTCAGCATTGGGAACAACCAGGAATGAACAATTTAGAATTTTGCTGCTTAAAATTTACAGTTTTATCGCTTTAAATATGGAATTTTACTCTTTAGATTTCGAATTTTTACTCCTTAAAGCTTTGGAAATTTTTACTATTTCAGATTTTAGAATTTTTTACTCTTCAATTGACGGACTTTGCTACATCTCATTTTAGAATTTTACTCTTTGTAGATTTAGGGAGTTTTACTCTTCAAATTTAAAAAATTTTTTATCTCTTTAAATTTGGAATTTCCTCACTCTCAATTTAGAATGTTACTACTCTTTAAATGTTTACGGATTTTGGTCCTTGTTTAAAATTTGGAAATTTTAGTCTTTTAAATTTGGAATTTTTAGTCTTTGAATTTTGGAATTTTATCTTTAATTAGAAATTTTAACTCTTTGAATTCCAATTTTAAATGCCTAAACACGGAATTTTAAGGATTTATAGTTTTAAGCGGTTCTTCTTCACTGCAAGGAGGATACTCCTTTCTCATATCTCATCCATGATAAAGGACTTTCCTCCCACGCCCTCTGGAATCTCCCAGCAATTTCTTTTCTAAAGGCGGAGACACAATTCCAAGGAGTTTTCCCTATCCTTCCATACTCAACCTCTCTGGGCCTTTCCTCTGGACTAAACGTGTCATTTGTTCACACACATTACTATTTGTACAAGTTCTCAAAGCGAATGGAAAATGGATTGTTATTATTTGATTTTATTTTTTAAATATTTTTCTCTTTTTTTTCTCCCCCTTTTTAATTTTTTTTCCTCTTTCCATCCCCTGGTGTTTTATGGCCTGCAAAAACAGTCATTTGTGGCTTGGAACTGTTCAGAAAAGTTGCTGCAAGGAGGCTGTGGAACTTTGATGGAACCCGATGCGCTAGGAATTACCCCAAATATTGCCTTTCCAACTCTTTCTAAGAACCCTCTGCAATCAGGAAAAAGAAAGAAAAAAAGATAAAAAAAAAAAAAAAAGAGATTCTGTGCATGAGCAACTTTTGACCACAAAATAATAACAAAAAATGCTCACCCTGTGAAAATCTCGGCCTGAAGGAGCTCCTGGGCTGGGCCAGGGGACACCTGGGGGGTGGGGATGGCTCACCTGGAATTTGATTGGGATTTCCTCCTGAGAACTTTGGGTCACTCCAACCAAGCCCATTCCATGATCCAAAGAAAATCCCATCATCAAAATTCCCTATTCTGTCATTCTTCATTCTAACCCACCCATTCCATAGATCCAAAAGAAAATCCCATACAAAATCCCCGGCATTTCTGTCATATTTCTTTCATTCCAAACCCAGCCCATGCCATGATCCAAAGAAAATCCGTCCCTCACAAATCCCTATTTGCTCCTCAGAAACCTATTCTGCTACAAAAACCTTTCTGTCGTATCTCTTCAACCCAGCTCATTCCATGATCCCAAAGAAAAAATCCACACAAATTCCCTTTCTCTCGCTCTTCCCATTCTTCATTCAACACCACCCATTCCATGACCCGAAGAAAATCCCACACAAAATACTTCCCATTTCTGTTGTTCCTTTTGCTTCCTAAGTCAAAATCTTCAAGATAATTGGGAGTCAGATGAATTTTCTTGATGGGTTTTAAATCCTAAGGAAAGGATTTTTCATAAAATGTGTCTGTGACAAGCCTGGCGTCCCCATCCCACCAGTTCCCCCAGGACCACAGGGAGAGCACACTCAGGGAGCAACCATGAAAATCCAGGGAAAACCCAAAGCCACCCCTCAGGTAAATCCTCCTCCCCAGAAAAAGCCAGGATTCATTCCTGCTGTAATTCCTGCTGTAATTCCTGCTGCAATTCCTGGCTGTAATTCCTGCACAGCCTGATGAAGTGATTTTTCCTGACACCATGATGGAGTCACTGTCAGAGGAAGGGCTGGAGCAGGGGCAGCTTTCCTGGGAATGCTCCAGSCCTGCCCTGAGCCAAGCTCCTGCACACGGTACCTGCAGCAGCTCCCCCTTGGAAAAACACACCATTTTCCAAAGGTAAGGCAGGCTTGGGTTACTAGGAACACAAATCATTAGGGCTAAAGCTGCATTCCCATTTTATTGTATTTGTTTTATTTATAATTTMATGACTTATTCCACATTTTTCCATATTTTCCACGTGTTTCGCGTCACGCTTGTCCTGCTCAGGCTTTCACATGGAAACCTGGGCTCCTCTCCACGTGTTGAGCCTTTCTAAACAGCTTTGTTGGTTTTCTTGTTTGCTTGGCTTGTCCCATCCCTGGAGCCCGTGCCTGGAAAACACCGAGTGGGAATGGGATGGGGTGAGAAGGGAACAAAAGCAACAAGGAACGGGATAAACTGCTGAAAACAAACTCCATCCAACTGGAGCTGGGACAAAGAACAGCCTGAGCCTCCCCTGGTTTGGGCTGTGGGTTTGCTCAGGGCTTTGAGTGGTCAAAAACAGGGATTTCTGCAGGTGTGGCACGTGCACACCTGGATTTCCCCCAAAAATTCCCAACCAGGAATCGACAGGGAAGCTCCTCCTGGTGCTGGCCCAGGGTTTCCTTCCCTGCTGCAAGGAGCTCTCCTGGATCTGCAAGGCAGAGCTCACCCTGTTCCCTACTCTGGATCTGCAGGCAGAGCTCACTCCCTGTTCCCTCTCATGGATTGCAGGCAGAGGTCATCCCTGTTCCCTCTCCTGCCTGCACAGACATTTCCTTTCCTCTCTAATCAGCGATGCACTTTTAGCTTGCTCTCCCAAGGCTCTGCTGCCAACTAGGAACATTGAGCGTCAGAGTGTGAAAGCCCTGGGAAATGTGCAGGAGGGCCTAAAAGCAGGGATGCTCTGACAGAGCTGGCTGGCAACAGGGCTGCAATTTGGGCACCGGGCTGGGAATTTCCTAGGTGTGCCCACTGTGGCACCTGGATTTCCCTCCAACATCACCAACCAGGAATGAGAGGTGAACTTCCTCCTGTGCTGCCAGGTTTCCTTCCCTGCTGGAAGGAGCTCTCATGGATTGCAGGCAGCAGGCTCACTCCTGTTCCCCGTCTCCTGGATCTGCAGGCAGAGCTCACTCCCTGTTCCCCTCTCATGGAATCTGAAGGCAAATTTCACTCCCTGTCCCTCTCCTGGTGCACAAGACATTTCTTTCTCCGTCTCAATCCAGAGCAATAGCAATGCACTTTAGCTGCTCTTTGTGCCCAACAGGAACATTTTGTGTGCAAAAATCCCTGGAAATTGGCAGGAGGGCTAAAAGCAGGGATCGATCCTGAACAGGAGCTGCTTGGCACCGGGCTGGAATTTCCAGTGTGGCATGTGCACACCTGGATTTCCCTCCAAATCCAACCAGGATGAGAGGGAAGCTCTTGCTGTGCTGCCAGGTTCCTTCCCTGCAGGAAGGAGATCTCATGGATCTGCAGCAGAGCTCACTCCCTGTTCCCCTCTCATGGATCTGCAGCAGAGCTCACTCCCTGTTTCCTCTACCTGGCTGCACAGACATTTCCTTTCCCTCTCTAAATCAGCGATGCACTTTTAGCTGCTCTCCCAGGGCTCTGTGCCAACAGGAACATTGGGTCAGAGTGTGAAAACCGGAATTCTGGAGCAGCAGGGATGCTCCTGACAGGAGCTGCTGGCACGGGGCTGGCAGTTGGCACCGGGCTCAGAGCGTTTCACAGCCAGCTCAGTCTCCCTCCGCCAGTCTTGCACCCTCCTCTGACCCCCTGCTCATTCTCATGCAGTGCAATCCCACCAGAAACGTCCCAAATCAACCCAATTGCATCTCCTGAGATGTCAGAAGGATGCTCAA
Source organism: Sporophila hypoxantha (assembly GCA_002167245.1). Taxonomy (NCBI): domain Eukaryota; kingdom Metazoa; phylum Chordata; class Aves; order Passeriformes; family Thraupidae; genus Sporophila; species Sporophila hypoxantha. The sequence goes on from NDFG01000169.1 coordinate 31,435, forward strand.
TTCCTGCAAAAAAAAAAAAAAATAAAGCAAAACCATCAAGTTTCACTCTAACAACAACTTTCATCTCAGAGTCTTCACCAGTTCACAGTTTGCAGGCGAAGAGAGGGGACCATGAAATGGGATTAAAATACCTGTCCAGGTAATTAAATTCACTAATTAAACTATATAGCAAATAATACATAATTAATAAATAAATGAATGATAAATAAAAATACAAACTAATTCTTGTGGCTGGTGAGGTGATTAAATTCCTTAAAAAATTTATAAAGTAGTACCTTGAATCATTTCTGCTAGCAAAAGGAGTTTTTTAATTCCCAGGAGAGAAAAAAAAAAAAATTCAACAAAAATTCACTCGAAATTGATTAATAAGATATTATTATATAGGGGTGCGGGCCAGGAGAGGGGATGAGGAGCTGGATTAAAGCATCCTGGTGAGATGATTAAATTCCCTAAAAAAAATTTTAAATTTGGGCTAGCAAAAGGATCTCTCAATATTTCCTGAGGAAAAAAACATCAACCAATTCCTCTAAATATGGGTGTAAAGAAGGATATATTATATACTATAATAGATATTAAAGGACTCTCTCTCTGCGCTCACGCAAAAGGATTACTCTCAATTTCCTGAGAGAAAACAAAATCTAACGAAATTCAGTCTAGTTGTAGGGATTTATCTGGGGGGTTTGCATGGCAGGTGGAGGGCAGGAGCGAGGAGCTGGGACTATTTTAAATCATGCTGCTGACTGTTTAAAATTCCCTAAAAATTTTTAACAGATGTACCTTAATCATCTCGTCTGGTAGCAAAAGATCCCTCAATTTCCTTGGAGAGAAAAAAAAAATAAAATCAAAAAAGCATTAGAATTTAAGCTTTAAGGGATTTTTAAATCTCAGGAGGGTTTGCAGGCGGGGAGGGGGGGCTGAGGAAGGCTGGGATTAAACACTATCTGGCCAGCGTGATTCAAATTAAATCAATCCCCTCCCGAATTATGACAACAGAGTGACTCTCCCCATAATTGTAAGGGTGTGTCACTCTCTGCCACCCTCCGTGCTGGCCTCGGACATTCTGGCGCGCCCTCCCACCACGCTGCCCCAGGCCCCCAGCCCTGCATAGCATTTAGGTCAATGGGTGCACCTTAATCGCGCATGGCGCTGTGCTGCCGAGAGCGGCGGAAATGCTGCCTGTCAGCTCCCACCGCCACATTTGACTGAGAAGTGTCGAAATCGTTTCATATGATTTGCGTGGCTGCTGACAAACCTGCCGCCAGAGGTCTCGTCCCCGCAGCTGCATGGGTGTCGCGGGGGGTATGTTTTGACAGGTTTGCGATGCAGCGATTCGCACGTAGATCCCAAGGAGCTGCTCTGTTTTCTTTGAGAGGCACTGAGTCAGGGCATAAATGGAGATTGTGAAAGGTAGGTGCAAGAGGCATGGGCACTGGGATGGAGTAGATTAACGTCATCCTGATCCGTGAGGGAATTTATTTCCACGCTTAAACCTCCTTCAGTGCTTGATCGGCGGCTTTCTGGGCTGATCTGAGAGTGTTTTCTGATTCTTCTCCCTGAGGGAAAAGTGGAAGCGGAACTTGAGTTAGCGTGAGGCGGGCATTGGGGCAGTGGAGGGAAAGATCCATTGGGTAGTTTGGGTGACTCTTTTGTCACTCCTGCAAGTGTGACGCCCCAAAATGTCCTTCGGTCTTCGGGGAATCATCTGGAAATCTGGGGCAGTCAGAGTTGGGAGACAGGAAAATCCAAAAGCTTGCTTGGATCTTCATCGCTCACCCCGAGCTTTGCGCTAAAACTTTAAATTTTTCCCACCAGGCTCGAAACCTGCCCGCCGACTAACTGGCGGGGTAGGGGTGTGAAACCGGCATACCCGGTGAGAGCAAGCGGGAGTTCTCACAGCCGGAGGGTTTCCTTGTGGCAGGAGGTACAGACCGGGATGTAAAGCTTTGCGATATGCTGCACTGTCCGTATACTCGCATCTGGGACGGCCGGGCCTCCAGAGCAGGGCTTCCCTCCCTCCTGCGCTCGCCTGTTGGGCTGTGCTCTCCCGCCTTCCTCCTGGTGTTTTGACACACCCAAAATACCCCAGCAGAGGCACGGTAGCAGAGCACAAATATGTCAGGGAGAGCAAATCTCATCCCCTCCAGAGGGAAAAACAGGCCTGTGGAGAGCAGGTCCCTAAAACATTCCATCTCCCAGTTTCAGCTCCTGAGAGCTGGGTGGATGCAGCTCTCCCTAGCACTCAAATCTTTGGGGTTGGGTTTCAAAAGATGTCTTGGTTGTGGCAAGATTGCTGAGATTGCAACCTGGGGACAGTTGTTTGGAAATTGCAACTCTTCTATCTTCCTTTCTGATGTGTTATCTTCTGTTCCAAAACGAGAGCGTGAATCCTTCTGTGTTGGTAGCTGCTATTTTAAGTGTTCAATTCCAATTCAATGTAGGTGCTCTGTGTGTTAGCTGAATTCAATGTGCTGCTGCAGGAACTACACTGTCTAATTTAATGTATGAGCATTTGGCAAGCATCAGCGATAGTCTGAAAAGTTTTACCTATTTATCATGATAGGGAAAATTGAATAAAGCAATCAAAAGCAATAGAGAGGACATGCACGCGACGATTTGCATCCTCACGTGTAATTTGTTGTCTATCTTCGCCTCAATTCTCGAAAGCGTTGGTACAACCCATCAGCAGCTCACGCCTGCTCTCAAAAAAACTCTGGGGGGCTTTCAGAGAAACCAGAAATCGAAATATTAGTATACAAAAGGATAGATAAATTAAAACTCTCTGAGCAATGCAGAGCAATGCAAACTGAAAGATGTGCACAACGGGAGAGTTGGATAAAACTTTTAAATCAGCATTTTTTCTTTTTAAAATGAAATTATTGCCAAAAAAATAAAATTTTTGAGATGGTCTGTTATATTCATTGCAAAGGGTGGCTTTTAGGAGGGACCAGAAAATCACTTTTAAAACATCGAAGAGAGAAGTAGATTTTTTTATCCCAACTCCTGACATCACCGACGCCGCGCTGGGTGACAACACATGAGCCAGAAATGAAACACACTGCTTTGGTGGCAGTGTTTTTACACCCAAATCATTGGTTTTGGATGTTTTGTGGTTTTTTTTAAGATTAAAGGACATGGATGTGCTCAAACACCTTTTAGGGTGCCCAGGCAGCGGGACAGGGCTGTGCCCACACAGGAGTGCACACAGAATCGACAGAAACTGCTTTGGGCGGTGATTTTTATACACTTTGGTTTTGGATGCTTTTGGGTTGTTGTTGAAAGAATTGCATGATGTGCTCATACACCCTTTTGGGTTGAGGCAGCAGGGACAGGGCTGTGCCCACACCAGAGCTGAGCACCACCATGGGCACCAAGAGACCAAGTCATTCCTGGGCATTCCTTGTGTGCCTGTCCAAGCTCGCAAGGAGTTTATTGTTAACATCTCATGGCTGTCCCCAGCTGCATCGTGTCAGCACAGCCCTCTGGAGACCTTGCCGTGGTGGGACAGCGGCAGCGGTAAGAAGATTAAGCTTTAAGAAGCAAATCATAAATCTCCATCAATAACATAAAACTCCCTCATCTCTCTCTCTCAAATCTCCGGCTCCTCCAGCCTTGTCCGTGCCAAAACCTCCCCAGAACCTTTGGGGGGCAGCTTCTTGAAGTGTTTTTTAACACATAGGAGAAAGAACACACAAGAGAAATTTGGCACGGAGTTTGGCCCTAGCAGCCAAGTTGGGCATGGAAAAAAAAAAAGAAGTTGACAATAAAAGGTCATTTCTCGCCAAGTTTTGTAAGTATTCAATATCTACTTTTTTCCCTGCTCTTTGCTGAGTTATTGGCCAACTTTATGGAAAACACTGAAGTGGATTTATTATAATTGGGGGTTTTTCTCCTTTTTTTGGACCAAAGTAAATGTCCTCGTGAGCAATAATTGAGTTATGGCAAAAGAGGAGCCAGACAGGGCGTTAAAGGATGCAGCATCCAAAAATCCTCTTTTTCCACACATTCTTTAAACTCAAACAAGTTCCTGGCTCCAGTGATCTAATCCTGCTGCTATTTATTGTCTGAAATTTTTATTATAAAGTCTGTCACAAAGTGGAAAATTCCCGGTGCCATCCCGTTTTGGAGCGGGAATTCACGGGTCGGTTGGCACAACAAACCTGCCGGGAGTGAGAGGGGATTTTCATGGAATGAGCCTTTCCAGCCCTCTGGATCCACGGGAGGCGTTGACACAGTGGTCCCAAGGCGTTTTTTCCAGCTCTGTGGTTGGGTGGCAGCTCCTGTCCGGGATGGCTCCGCTCTGTCCCAACTGTTCCCACAGGCTCCTTCCTTGCCCCCGGGAATTCCAGGTGGATGGCTGATTTAGGAGCGAGCTCCTGGCTGACGTAGGTTTGGTTTTAAACATCCTGCTCTGCCTCGTCCCTGCATTTATTTTCTTTTTTTTTTTTTTTTGGAAGAAGCAGAGTTCAAAATATCGGTTAAAAGGAAAACTGGGATTTTTTTTCCCACCTCTTAAGTGGAAGTGTCCTCATATCTTCTGAAGGCTGTGGGTTTTTTGTCTGGATATTCTGGGATATCGACTGGAAATGGGCAATTCCAGCTTGAATCAGCCCAATTCTGGGTGACCTGGAGCAGATCCTACAGAGGAAAGCTGCAGCCTCTGAAATATCCAAATAATTCGAGATATTTTGGTGCAAGGACACAGATTCTGGATGCAAGATGACCCAAGCTTTGAAAATCCAATCACCAACGTGAGACAGAAAAGGAGCTGGGAACAACAACAACACAAAAAAAAGGTTATAAAAACCAGATTTGAAGATGGAAAAGCAAAAATGGAAACCAAGCCCGGGACTGACAAGAAGTTTATGAGCTGCAGGTTGTTGGCTGAGTTTAAACAAGAAGAGTTTCCTTTCTGCCTCTTGTCAATTAAAGAGGCAATTCCTTTCCAGTGAAGCAGAAAATCGTGTTTCCCATATTCTCTTGGAAAAGTCCTTCCAAATTGAATTTTTTAATTTTTTTTTTTTTAACAAGTGCAAATTTTCCGAGATGCTTTCACATCTTTAAATTTTCCTTTTGTCATTCCACCAATAAGAACCTAAAGAGAAGAAACCTAAAAAAGGATCCATTCCTATTTATGCTGGAATGGAAAAAGCAAATTTACTCTGGAGAACCAGCTTTTTATGGAACAGAAAATATTCCTGGCCAAAGGAATTGTGCAAAGGGGGTTTCCCACAGGAATGGAGAGAAACTCATGCAGAGACAGCTCCAAGCCTGTGGTGGTTGAAGAGGGATGGGATGGGAATGAGATGGGATGGGATGGAGATGGGATGGGATGGATGGGAATGGGATGGGATGGGATGGGATGGGATGGGTCAGCAGAGCCCAGCCAGCTGTCAGGACTGCTCCTTGTAGATCCAGGAGTCTCCATCCATGGATTTGGCTCCTCATGGACCTGGAACAGCTCCGGCTACCAGGGGTTCACAGCCAACAGCCTTTGGCAAGCCACCTGTGCAAGGTGGGCGTGGCCATCCCTAATTCCAGCCCTTGGGAAGGACCTCCATGACCTCACATGGAAGCGAGCCCACAGGAAGTCCATCCCATGGTGCTCAGATGGATTTGGGAGCTGGCACAGCTGGTTCCGAGCCCCAGGAGGATGAACACGGTGAGTAACGCCCGAGTCACGCTGGATCAGGCGTGTGGGGACTTGAGCTGGGACAAATCCCTGGGTGATGCCACCGGAGCSTCAAGGAATTGTCTCAGGTGATGCTGACGATGCTGCACTCCATGAGTTCATCTGGAGAAACACCTACAAGTGAGGCCATGGGAATATCATCTGAAWATCCAGTTATCCCTGAGGCTTTGTCATCCTCAGCTCCCAAAAATTCATCCCAGAGAGCTGCCATGGTGCCCTCAGCACTCACCGCTGAACAGGCTGGCCATAAAACTGCCCCTCCAACCAGTATAAACCAGTATAAACCAGTATAAACCAGTTTATTTTGGCTGTTCTGTGTCATGTTCAGGTTTTAACTGATTTGCATCAGAGGGAGTGGTTTAAGTGAAGTTGCTAAAAATGTTTTACAGTTGGAAATGCATTTAATGGTTGGACTTGGTGATCTTGGAGGTCTTTTCCAACCTTGACAATTCCGCGATTCACAGTGGACCAAGAGCCCTGGATGGATCTCCTGAAGAGAATCCAAGCACTCATCCCTTGGGATGAGGGGACTCCAAGTGTGTGAGACCCTCAAAAATCAGTGGGACATCTCACCTGGACAGAGAACCTGGAGCTTCCCAGCTTTTCTGAGTCACTGTCGCCATCTCAAGCCACATCAGAAGGGAATTTCTTCATTCCCTTCATCCTCCAACAGGGCTCTGTCCCTCCTGTTTGGAAGCACTTGGTGACAGTGCCATTTTTATGGACCTCAGGCTGGGTTAGACCTGGAGAAAGATCACCAAGTTCAGAATTTATAAATTGGTTTGGAGAGTGAAGGTCTGAGCACCCCCAGGAGCTGGCAGCTGCCCCAGAGCCACTCCAAATCTTTGTGCTCAGCCTTTGCCAGCGATAAATTAAAAAGGACGGACTCATCTGAGGACAAAATGTAATTAAACATCGACATTCCAAAGGAATTACCYAGAGCTTGGGTGACTAAATCCCGCTGCTGATCTGGACCTAAACCTGGAGCAGGATACAACAGATTGAGAGATACACACACCTTTGCCAASGGGTTACACAATCCCACGCTCCTACGGCTTCCAAGAACATCTCCAGCCCTGGCTGCTGCTCCCATGGCATCACCAGGAGGTGCTCACTTGTTCCAGACGGTGAAAGTGGCACAGGCTGAAGTTTCCCATGAGGAATGAGGCAGGCACAGCTCCTGTCCCCAGGAATCCCCCCAGGTTTCATCCCTCAGCTGGGCACATCRGGGCCCCGTTTCCCCCCGCGGGGATGGGGAGGCAGACAGAGCCCTCCCGCCCTCTGAGGCAACTGTTCCTGATTAAAGATGGAAAATCCTCTGGATGGAACTCGGGAAAGGCTGGGAAAAGGTTCCCCATGCCATCCCAAAATTCCCTGGAGGGGCTGGGTTCAGGCTCTGGGTGCTCATCCCTGCTCCTCTCCTGGAGCTCACTGGCACAGGGAAATTCCTGCCTTTTTAATGCTCTTTAACTCACTTTAAAATAGTAGATAAAGTTCATTTTACCTACTTGAATAAATATTAGATATATTAAATCTATTATATATGACAGATTAAATATAATAAAATAATATATTTGCATTTCTATAAAAATATAAAAATATATTAATATATTTTACTTTATTTATAACTATAAATACTTTATTTATATATTTACTTATATATTATATAAATTATATAAATACATATATTTATATATATTTATATATTATATATTATATAAATATAATATATTATATAAATATAATAAAATTAAATAAATATAATATATTAAATGTATTATAAATTAAAGTGCTATTAGAAATAAACCCATGCATTTTGGGAGAGGAGGTTTTAAGAGTTTGTAATCCAAAATATCTTCTTCTGTGAAAAATCAGGAGGGTTGGGGGTTTTTTCCTCTTTCTTTAAGAGAATGGAAGCTAAAGACAGAAAATGTGCAATTTAAAAAACAAAAAGAAGGAGTTAATAAAGCAAAAACTCTCCTTTTCTTTTTGGGGTGAGAAATAAGAGGGCCTGATCAAGTGAAGTAAGAGAGGAGGTATCAACCAAACTGGGGGCATTTCCTCATATTTTTAATATAAAAATGAGAAATTCCAATAGGGACCCTGGAGAAGATTTTTATTCACCTGGGAGGATGAGTCTAAATTTCCAGCTTTCCTCTTCCAGGGCATCCATCAGGTTTTCCATGGGTTTATTTTCGTGGTCCAAGCTGCTTTGTTGCCCTTCCAGCTGCTGCCTGGCCTGCTCGTGGCTCTGGATTCATCCTGCCCTTGGGTAGGAGCCTCTCTTCCACCRGGAGAAGAAAAAATCCTGCACCTAATCCCAATTAATTCAATTAAAACCAGGCCCTGCTCTTGCCAGCAGAGCTCACGAGAGGAGAAGAGCAAAGAAAAATGTAAAAAGAGAAGCACAAAAAAGAAAAGATATTCAGAGGGAAAGAGATGCTGAATGGCAAGAAGGGAGTTAATGAGAGCCAGAAACACCCGTTGGAGAAATGTTGATTTTATTTAGCATTAATTGCAGGAAAGAGCCTATAAAGTGTGGTAAAAAATTATTAAGTACCACTCTGCAATGCCAGCTTTGTGCCAGCCATCCCCACGAAACAGGTGTATTATTCCTAGTTCCCAAGGTATAAATAAATAATTGCTTTTCCACATCTTTTTTTTTTTTTTTTTTATGATGGCATTTCATTATTTTTTACTGCCATATTGTTATGGCTCCAGTTCCAATTCCAGAGTGGATTTGGGTGGGAACACGTGTGCCTGTGCACGTAGGGATGTGTCCTTGGGCTGGCAGGGACAGCAGGGAGGTGGCTCAGGGGGCAGCTGTGCCCAGCAGGGCATTCCAGAAACTTCTCCTGAGGGAGGGAATTTTGGGGGATAACKCCCTGCCTCATCCCAGCCCTAAAAATAATAATTAAATAAATAATTWWAAAAAAAAWTATGTCAAAATCAGGCCTTTYGCTTCAAAAAATGGGAGTGAGAGCCTGAAAAAACTCTCAGGGACAGTTCAGCAAAAAAAAGGGACAAATGGGAAGGGATTT
>NDFG01000169.1:105645-118908 GCA_002167245.1 Sporophila hypoxantha
GAGGGAGAGCTGAGAGGGCCTGGAGCTCTGGGGACAATCAGGGACACCGACCCAGCCCAGTTGGTGCTGGGGGGCAAAACACATCCAGCCTGTGGAAATAACGTTCTAGAAATGCCCTTTTTGTTCCCCGAGGGAATTTTGTTGTTAATGCTCCCAAGGGAGGGCTGAGAGGGGCCTGGAGCTCTGGGACCATCAGGGGACACCAAACCCAGCCCAGGTGGTGCTGGTGAGCAAACACCTCCCCGCCTGTGGAAATAACTTTTAAAAATTGCTCCTTTTTTGTTCCCTGAGGGAATTTTGTTGTTAAGATGCTCCAAGGGAGGCCGAGAGGGGCCTGGAGCTCTGGGGACAATCAGGGACACCACCCCAGCTCAGGTGGTGCTGGGGGACAAAAACACCCTCAACCTGATCTAGGTGTGGAAATAACTTTATAAAATTGCCCCTTTTTTGTTCCCCGAGGGAATTTTGTTGTTAATGGGCAGGAGCTGATCCTGAGGCATGAGCGCGAGAGGGGCCTGGAGCTCTGGGACAATCAGGGACACTGAACCCAGCCCAGGTGGTGCTGGGGACAAAAACACCTCCAGCCTGTGGAAATAACTTTATAAAATTGCCCTTTTTTGTTCCCTGAGGGAATTTTGTTGTTAATGGACAAGAAGTGGATCTCAAGGGAGAGCTGAGAGGGGCCAGGAGCTCCTGGGGACAATCAGGGGACACCAACCCAGCCCAGTGTGGTGCTGGGGGACAAAAACACCTCCAGCCTGTGCCAAATAACTTTATAAAATTGCTCCTTTTTTGTTCGCTGAGGAATTTGTTGTTAAATGCTCCCAAGGGAGGGCTGAGAGGGGCCTGGAGCTCTGGGGACAATCCGGGACACCGCCCAAGTTCAGGTGGTGCTGGGGGACAAAACACCTCCAGCCTGTGGAAATTACGTTCTAAAATGCCCCTTTTTTGTGTTCCCTGAGGGAATTTTGTTGTTAATGACCAGAGTGATCTCAAGGGAGAGCTGAGAGGGGCCAGAGACTCTGGGACAATCAGGGGACACCAACCCAGCCCAGGTGATGTTGGGGAGCAAAAACACTCCAATCCTGATCTAGGTGTGGAAATAACTTTAAAATGCCCCCTTTTTTGTTCCCTGAGGGAAATTTTGTTTGTTAATGGGGCAGGAGCTGATCCTGAGGCAGAGCTGAGAGGGGCCTGGAGCTCTGGGACAATCAGGGGACACCAACACAACCCAGGTGATGCTGGGGACAAAAACCTCCAGTCTGTGGAAAGAACTTTATAAAATTGCTCCTTTTTTGTTCCCTGAGGGAATTTTGTTTTAAATGCTCCCAAGGGAGAGCTGAGAGGGGCCTGGAGCTCTTGCGGACAATCAGGGGACACGCGCCACCAGCTTCAGGTGTGCTGGGGGACAAAACACCTCCAACCTGATCTAGTGTGGAAATAACTTTATAAAATTGCCCTTTTTTTGTTCCCGAGGGAAATTTTTTGTTAATGGGCAGGAGCTGATCCTGGGGAGGGCTGAGAGGGGCAGGATCTCTGGGGACCATCAGCGGGACACCGGCCAGCCAGGTGGTGCGGGGGACAAAACACTCCAGCCTCATCTAGTGTGAAATAACTTTTTTAAAAATGCCCCTTTTTTGTTCCTTGAGGAATTTTGTTGTTATGGACAAGAGTGGATCTCAAGGGAGAGCTGAGAGGGGCCAGGAGCTCTGGGGACAATCAGGGACAACCAACCGCCCAGGTGGTGCTGGGGAGAAAAACCACCTCCAACTGTGGAAATAACTTTTAAAAATGCCCTTTTTTGTTCCCTAGGGAATGTTGTTGTTAATGGACAAGAGTGGATCTCAAGGGAAGCTGAGAGGGGCCAGGAGCTTTGGGACAAATCAGGGGACACCAACACAACCCAGGTGATGCTGGGGGACAAAACACCTCCAACCTGATCTAGGTTTGGAAATAACTTTATAAAATTGCCTCTTTTTTTGTTCCCGAGGGAATTTTGTTGTTAAATGCTCCAAGGGAGAGCTGAGAGGGGCCTGGAGCTCTGGGACAATCAGGGGACACCAACCCAGCCAAGGTGGTGCTGGGGAGTAAAAGACACCTCCAGCCTGTGGAAATAACTTTAAAAAATGCCCCTTTTTTTGTTCCCCAAGGGAATTTTGTTGTTAAGGACAGGAGCTGATCCTGAGGGAGAGCTGAGAGGGGCCTGGAGCTCTGGGACAATCAGGGGACACCGACCCAGCCCAGTTGGTGCTGGGGGGCAAAACACCTCCAGCCTGTGGAAATAACGTTCTAAAATGCCTTTTTTTTGTTCCCCGAGGGATTTTGTTGTTAAATGCTCCAAGGAGGGCTGAGAGGGGCCTGGAGCTCTGGGGAAATCAGGGGACACCAACCCCAGCCCAGGTGGTGCTGGTGAGCAAAACACCTCCAGCCTGTGGAAATAACTTTATAAAATTGCTCCTTTTTTGTTCCCTGAGGGAATTTTTGTTGTTAAATGCTCCCAAGGGAGAGCCGAGAGGGGCCTGAGCTCTGGGGACAATCAGGGGACACCCACCCAGCTCAGGTGGTGCTGGGGGACAAAACACCTCCAACCTGATCTAGGTGTGGAAATAACTTTATAAAATTGCCCCTTTTTTGTTCCCCGAGGGAATTTTTGTTGTTAATGGGCAGGAGCTGATCCTGAGGCAGAGCCGAGAGGGGCCTGGAGCTCTGGGGACAATCAGGGGACACTGACCCAGCCCAGGTGGTGCTGGGGGACAAAAACACCTCCAGCCTGTGGAAATAAGCTTTATAAAATTGCCCCTTTTTTGTTCCCTGAGGGAATTTTGTTGTTAATGGACAAGATGGATCTCAAGGGAGAGCTGAGAGGGGCCGGAGCTCTGGGGACAATCAGGGACACCAACCCAGCCCAGGTGGTGCTGGGGGACAAAAACACCTCCAGCCTGTGCAAATAACTTTATAAAATTGCTCCTTTTTTGTTCCCTGAGGGAATTTTGTTGTTAAATGCTCCCAAGGGAGGGCTGAAGAGGGCCTGGAGCTCTGGGGACAATCGGGACACCCCCCAGTTCAGGTGGTGCTGGGGGACAAAACACCTCCAGCCTGTGGAAATTACGTTCTAAAATGCCCCTTTTTTTGTTCCCTGAGGGAATTTTGTTGTTAATGGACAAGAGTGGATCTCAAGGGAGAGCTGAGAGGGGCCAGGAGCTCTGGGACAATCAGGGGACACCAACCCAGCCCAGGTGATGTTGGGAGCAAAACACCTTCCAACCTGATCTAGGTGTGGAAATAACTTTAAAATGCCCCTTTTTGTTCCCTGAGGGAATTTTGTTGTTAATGGGCAGGAAGCTGATCCTGAGGCAGAGCTGAGAGGGGCCTGGAGCTCTGGGGACAATCAGGGGACACCAACACAACCCAGGTGTGCTGGGGGACAAACACCTCCAGTCTGTGGAAAGAACTTTATAAAATTGCTCCTTTTTTGTTCCCTGAGGGAATTTTGTTGTTAAATGCTCCCAAGGAGAGCTGAGAGGGGCCTGGAGCTCTGCGGACAATCAGGGGACACCGCCACAGCTCAGGTGTGCTGGGGGACAAAACACCTCCAACCTGATCTAGGTGTGGGAAATAACATTTATAAAATTGCCCTTTTTTTGTTCCCAGGGAATTTTGTTGTAATGGGCAGGAGCTGATCCTGAGGGAGGGCTGAGAGGGCCAGATCTCTGGGACCATCAGGGGACACCGCCCCAGCCCAGGTGGTGCTGGGGCCAAAACACCCTCCAGCCTCATTCTAGGTGTGGAAATACTTTTAAAAATGCCCCTTTTTTGTTCCTTGAGGGAATTTTGTTGTTATGGACAAGAGTGGATCTCAGGGAGAGCTGAGAGGGGCCAAGGAGCTCTGGGACAATCAGGGACACCAACCCAGCCCAGGTGGTGCTGGGAGAAAAACACTCCAACCTGTGGAAATAACTTTTAAAAATGCCCCTTTTTGTTCCCTAGGAATGTTGTTGTTAATGGACAAGAGTGGATCTCAGGGAGAGCTGAGAGGGGCAGGAGGCTTTGGGGACAATCAGGGGACACCAACACAACCAGGTGATGCTGGGGGACAAACACCTCCAACCTGATCTAGGTGTGGAAATAACTTTATAAAATTGCCTCTTTTTTGTTCCCCGAGGGAATTTTGTTGTTAAATGCTCCCAAGGGAGAGCTGAGAGGGGCCTGGAGCTCTGGGGACAATCAGGGGACACCAACCCAGCCAAGGTGGTGCTGGGGAGTAAAAGACACCTCCGCCTTGTGAAATAACTTTTAAAAATGCCCCTTTTTGTTCCCTGAGGATTTTGCACTCTGTGGCTGCGCTGGAGTGGGCTGGGATTGATGTGGTGGATTTTGGGGGTTCAGCAGCTGCTTTTGGGGGTTTGCTGCATTTCCCCCGTGCAGGTTGCAGAAACAAGCCTCCCTCATTCAGGCTGCTGCTGAAAAGGAGGGAAAATGGGCTGGAAAATGGGCTGGAAAATTTCCTTTTTGGGGCCAGGGATGTGAGGCAGCAAACCACTGCAGTGTCACCTCGGGGAGGGAGGAAGGGGCTGCTGGGGTGCCCTGGGAGGGGCACTCGGGGCATTTGGGGGCTCTGGGGAGGAGAGCTGGTGGAAATGCTGAGGGGATGTGCTTGTCCCAGGAACATAGCCAGGGTTATCCCAGGACATCCCCAGGTCCTTCCCATCCTTTCCCACTGTCATGGGGAGCAGGGATGCTTTTGTACAAGCCTAGAAACCCCACAATGCTGAAAACCCCACAGTTCTTGAGAAACCCACGATGCTTGAAACCCCACAAAGCTTGAAAACCCACGATGCTGAAAAACCCCACAATGCTTGGAAACCCCACAGTGCTGAAAACTCCCAATGTGAAAACCCACAATGCTGAAAACCCCACGATGCTGAAAAACCCACAAAGCTTGAAAACCCCACGATGCTGAAAACCCCACAGTGCTTGGAAACCCCACAATGCTGAAACTCCACAGTGCTGAAAACCCCACAGTGCTTGGAAACCCCACAATGCTGAAACCCACAATTCTTGAGAACCCCACAATGCTTGAAACCCACAATGCTGAAAACCCCCCATGCTGAAAAACCCCCCAGTGCTGAAAACCCCACAGTGCTTGGAAACCCCACAATGCTGAAAACCCCAACAATGCTTGAGAACCCCACAATTCTTGAGAAACCCCACAAAGTTTGAAAACCCCACAATGCTGAAAACCCCACAATGTTGAAAACCCAGTGCTTGAAAACCCACAATGCTTGAAAACCCCCAATCTTGAAAACCCCACAGTGCTTGAAAACCCCCCAGTGCTGAAAACCCCACAATGCTGAAAACCTCACAAAACACCCTCCTGCTCCTGCCCCAGCCCATCTGGGTTAAACCCCATTTCTGGTGGGGTTAAACCCCGCTCCTAGTGTGGCTAAACCCCATTTCAGGTATGGGTTAAACCCCATTTCTGGTGGGGTTAAACCCCACTTCTGGTGTGGTTAAACCCTACTTCAGGTGTGGGTTAAACCCCACTTCAGGTGTTAGTTAAACCCCACTTGTGGTGTGAGTTAAACCCCACTTCAGGTGTGTGTTAAACCCCATTTCTGATGTTAAGCCACATTTCTGGTGTGGTTAAACCCTATTGCTGGTGTGAGTGAAACCCCATTTCAGGTGTGGTTAAACCCCACTTCAGATGTGTGTTAAACCCCATTTCTGACATGGTTAAACCCCACTCCTGATGTGCCTAAACCCTATTTCTGGTGTAGGTTAAACCCCATGTCTGGTGTGGGTTAAACCCCATTTCTGGTGGGGTTAAACCCCATTTCTGGTGTAGTTAGACCCCACTTGTAGTGTGGGTTAAACCCCATTTCAGGTGTTAGTTAAACCCCACTTGTGGTGTGAGTTAAACCCCACTTCAGGTGTGTGTTAAACCCCACTTGTGGTGTGAGTTAAACCCCACTTCAGATGTGTGTTAAACCCCATTTCTGACATGGTTAAACCCCACTCCTGATGTGGCTAAACCCTATTTTTGGCGTGGGTTAAACCCCATTTCTGGCGTGGGTTAAACCCCACTTCAGGTGTGAGTTAAACCCCATTTCTGGTGTGGTTAAACTTCACTTCAGGTGTGGGTTAAACCCCATTTCTGATGTAGTTAGACCCCATTTCAGGTGTGGGTTAAACCCCACTCCTAGTGTGGCTAAACCCCATTTCAGGTGTGGTTAAACCCCATTTCAGGTGTGGGTTAAACCCCATTTCTGGTGGGGCTAAACCCCATTTCTGATGTAGTTAGACCCCATTTCAGGTGTGGGTTAAACCCCACTCCTAGTGTGGCTAAACCCCATTTCTGGTGGGGTTAAACCCCATTTCTGGGGTGGATTAACCCCCACTCTGTTGGGCCTTGAGCTTGGACTTGTGTGGGCAGCAGGGACAAGTGGGATGATACTGTCCCGTTCCCCTTTTCCTGCATGGGAGGGTGCAGGACAAGCTNCTCCTGCCCATTAACAACATAATGGAAACCATCCCATCCCAGAGAGAAAAACTGGAACCACTTTGAGGTGAGAAACCCATTAGTGACTTARAAACCCCTCCCACCCTCCACGGGGGCTTTTCATAGCCAGGAAAATAATAACTGCAACCCACGGGGAGAGGRAGCAGAGCTGGGGTCTCCAGGCCCCAAATATTCCCTGCTCCCGCCCTTGTTCCAGCCATAAAATGGATTTATTAAAAAAATCCCGGGTTTGATTTCATCTGAATTAAAGGAGGATGGGCCCCCCTTGCTCCCCACTGAGCCTGGTTTAATATCTCTGAAGCTGTGAGGTCACAGCTGAGTGTGCAGGATGAGAAAGGCAAGGCTGGAAGAGCCTGGCTTTGTTGGCACCAGTGGGTCAGCAGCGATTTAAATTAAATAAAAACTGGGAATATGRGTGGGCAGAGTTGGCATGAGCAGGGCCTGGCAGGGCAGGGGTCCTCAGCCATGAAAATGAAGATTTCTGGTGCCCTTCTGTGCATTCACATCAGTTTTGCCCAGTAGGGATGAGAAAAACAATCAAACTTTTGAGCCATTACCATGAAACGAAGTATTTTTGGATTCTTTTTCTCTCTTCATCATGTCTAGTTTGCAAAATCTCCCCAATTTTTGCTCTTCTAACATTCCCCCTTGGCACAGAGGGGCTGGGGGAGGCTCTCTGCCCTCTGGAAATGGGAGCTGGGCAGAGCTGTGCCCAGGACACTCCTGGTGGAGGCTGCCTGCCCTCCCTGGATTCCCAAAAAACACCAGCAAATGGGAAAATTCCACATTTCCCTTCCCCARTTACCRWSATCCAGCRCRASCAGCCTCTCACRSCACTCRSAAYCACRCWTTGGAAGGATGGGATTCCTTTTCCCTGCAAAATTCCACATTTTCCTTCCCCATTTACCCAGATCCAGCCCCACTCCCAAACACRCTTTGGAAGGATGGGATTCTCTTCCCTGTAACCAAACGCATTTTAAAAAATCACAATTTTTAATCACAAATTACTCATTAARAAASCCATGGGGAGACATGGATCTGCCTGAGACTGAAACAACAGCCCRAGCTCTGGAAAATCCATAAATCAGCACAAAAATCCTTAAATCAGGACAAAAATCCCATCACTCCATGATCTTTTAGGAAAATCACTTTTTTGCTGCTTCTGCTGTGAAAATCTCTCTGTGGAAGGAAGGGAAGGGGAAGGGAAGGGAAGGAAGGGAAGGGAAAGGAAAGGGGAGGGAAGGGAAGGGAAGGGAAGGGGAAAGGAAGGGAAGGGAAGGGAAGGGAAGGGGAAGGGAAGGGAAGGGAAGGGAAGGGAAGGAAGGGAAGGGAAGGGAAGAAGGAAGGAAGGAAGCGGAAGGGAAGGAAGAAGGAGGAAGGAAGGGAAGGGAAGGGAAGGGAAGGGAAGGAAGGAAGGGAAGGGAAGGGAAGGAAGAGGGAAGGGAAGGGAAGGAACGGAGGGAAGAAGGAGGAAGGAGAAGGAGGAAGCAGAAGAGAAGAGAAGAGAGTGAGAAGAGAGAGGAAGAGAAGAGAAGAGAAGGAAGGGAAGAAGAGAAGAGAGAGAAAGAGAGAAGAGAAGAGAGAGAAGAGAAGAGAAAGAGAGAAGAGAAGAGAAGAGAAGAGAAGAGAAGAAGAAGAGGAAGAGGAAGAGAGAGGGCTGCTGGTGCATCTGCCCCCTCCCTGGCCAGAATCCGAATAAAGATGATTAAATTACATGTCCTTTCCTCCCCTTGGAATCCCCGCTTCTCGCTGGATACGGAAGCTCAGGAAATGGGCAGAACAACTTCCCTCGCTGAACCTTAGAAGGCCGAGCAGGGGTGCTCTTCTACATGAAGAGCTGGGCCCCGCCTGAGCAGAACCTGCTGAAACAGCAGAGAGAGGAACTGAGCTCCAGAGGCTGCGCCAGGCCCTCCCCCTGCCATCCCATCCCCAGCACGCGCGACATATTTCCTGCCTGCTCCTCCTGGAGGCCACACGAGAGCCCTGTGTTGCTTGGGGTGGCCAGTTTCAAAGGAAAAATACTACACCATGGACCGGCCAAAAACTCCTATTTTAATGTTTTTTTTTTAAATTGTGATTTTAATTTTTTTTTCTCTCTTTTTTTTGGCCTGCTGTTTGCTAAGAGAGGGAAAACCCATTTGGTGGCATTGCGCGGATGGCCGCTCCAGCAACTGGTTTGGGGCAAGAAATTGGAGTGTTTGGTTGCACTTTCCCTGAAAAAAGTTTCTGTCTTTCATGGAAAAACTTGAGGAAATGAAATACTTGAGATATCAACTTAAGAATAAATGAATATAGCTTATATAATGAATGAATATACTTTTTTAAAATCAGTTTTTTAGTTATAAAAATTTCAGAACATAAATATTTAAGCCAAAACTCAGCTGATCTGATCACCATGTCTCTTCTCATGGAATTTCCCATTCCAGTTCAGATTGCCCAGATGAACATGAACCAAAATTCCCACTTTTTCCATGGGGAACTCGGCCTAGATTCAGCAGCTCCAAGCCATCCCCGCGATTGAACTGATCCTGGATGGATCCTCCCAGGTCTGAGCAGCTGCAATCCCAATTTTGGGCATTTCCCATCCATTCTTCCACCATCACTTTCAGTCTGGATTTGTTACAGCAGCAGGTTGGGCTTCCAGGTGGGAAAAAAGCACCAGGGAGATCCTATGAAAAGGCTCCCAAAGGTGATTTCTTGGGCAGGATAAAGGTGATTTCTTGGGGAGGATAAAGGTGATTTCTTGGGCAAGATAAAGGTGATTTCTTGGGCAGGATAAAGGTGATTTTTTGGGCAGGATAAAGGTGATTTCTTGGGCAGGATAAAGGTGATTTTTTGGGCAGGATAAAAGTGATTTCTTGGGCAGGATAAAGGTGATTTATTGGGCAGGATAAAGGTGATTTTTTGGGCAGGATAAAAGTGATTTCTTGGGCAGGATAAAGGTGATTTCTTGGGGAGGATAAAAGTGGATTTTTGGGCAGGATAAAGGTGATTTTTTGGTCAGAATGGCTCAAGGGTCAGGGTGAGAAAACGATGTTGTGAGCGTCACCTGGGCGGAATTTTCCAGACAAATCACTGAAATGCTTGCAAAGAGTTTTCAAACCCAGAAAGAGGCAAATTCCATCCCATTTCTGTTCCATAAGATAATTAACAGGAATACAACTCTGTGGTTGTGCAAGAAATCTGGGGGCACTTTCTGTTCCAGTTCCAGGTCCCCTTTGATCACCTTTTCCCCACAGGTGACGCCGTTTCTCACCCTGCCCTGGGTGTCACCCCGTTAAAGCCCAGCCTGAAGCCGGGTTAATTAATTTATTCCACCTGATTAAAGCAGGATATTACTCCCTGTGATAACACAGGGTCATTTTCAGTGAAGCCTCTCTTGGCAAACTTTTAATACAATGAATAACGCCCCTATCAGATCCCAGATAAAAGCTGCCACATCCCAGCCCCAGCTCAGGCCTTCAGGGGTTGTAATTAACTTCTGTTTGGGTTTGGGGGTTGGTTTTTTGGTGTTGGTTTTTTTTTTTTTTTTTTTTCTTAATTGTTGCTCATAAAAATCAAGGCAGAAAATTAAATTAGTTCAGTGTAATTTAGCACAAGATTTATTCAAAGGCAAGGCTGGGGGTGGTTGGGTTAAACCTCACTTGTGGGGTGGGTTAAACCCCACTCCTGGGTAGTAAAACCCACTTGTGGTGTGCAGGTTAAACCCCACGTTCAGGTGTTTAGTTAAACCCGACTCCGTGGTGTGGTTAATACCCCACTTCAACGTGGTGTGTTAAACCCCACTTCAGGTGTGCTGTTAAACCGATTCCTGACGTGGTTAAGCCCACTTTCTGTGTGGTTAAACCCTAACGCTGGTGTGTGAGTGAAACCCCATATCCAGGTGTGGGGTTAACCCACGTTTCAGAGTGTGCTTAAACCATTTCTGACATGGTTAAACCCCACTCTGAAGTGGCTAAACCCTATTTCTGGCATAGGGTTAACCCCATTTCTGGTGTGGTTAAACCCCCATTTTCAGGTGTGGGTTAAACCCCATTTCTGGGGTGGTTAACCCCATTTCTGATGTAGTTAGACCCCACTTCTGGTGTGGGTTAAACCCCATTTCTGGTGTGGTTAAACCCCATTTCAGGTGTGGGTTAAACCCCATTTCAGGTGTGGTTAAACCCCATTTCTGACGTAGTTAAGCCCCATTTCTGGTGTGGTTAAACCCTATTGCTGGTGTGAGTGAAACCCCATTTCAGGTGTGGGTTAAACCCACTTCAGATGTGTGTTAAACCCCATTTCTGACAGGGTTAAACCCAACTCCTGATGTGGCTAAACCCTATTCGGCGCATGGTTTAAACCCCATTTCTTGGTGTGGTTAAAACCCCATTTCTGGTGTGGTTAAACCTCACTTCTGGTGTGTGTTAAACCCCATTTCAGGTGTGGTTAAACCCATTTCTGATGTAGTTAGACCCACTTCTGGTGTGGGTTAAACCCCATTTCTGCGGTGGTTAAACCCCATTTCAGGTGTGGGTTAAACCCCATTCAGGTGTGGTTAACCCATTTCTGGGGTGGGTTAACCCCCTCTCGCTGGGCCTTGAGCTTGGACTTGTGTGGGCAGCAGGGATAAGTGGGATTGCATACTGGTCCCGTTTCCCCTTTTCCTGCATGGGAGGGTGCAGGACAAGCTGGGGGCAGCCCTTGGCCCCCAAAACTGCTCCCAGAGCAGGAACCTCCACCCTTTTCCAGCTGGGAACAACCCTGGCAGGGTCAATTTGAGCAATTCCCATTAAAACCAAAAAAAACCAGGATGGATTGGGGAGAAAAAATACAGTGGTCCCAAGCCAGATTGACCACTTTGACCCCATCCAGATGCCCAAAAATGAWTTTTTCCTGCTTCCTGAGGCTGTTCCAGAGCTCCTGGGGCAAYCTGGAGCCACGTGGGCAGAGCCCAGTTCTGCAGGGCTGGAAGGGCCTGGCTGACCCCAAATCTCTCCTCCCACATTTCTGTTCCACCAGCACGAGCCAGTAGAGAARTGGCCACAGAATTTGAGACCAGTGGGGMGTCCACTCATGAGGTGGCACTGGGGACAATTTGCCAATCCCTAAAGGGTCAGGAAATAAYGGTGAGGCATCCTTATTTCCTTGCACCCTTCAGCAAACTGAAAACAAGGCATTTGGGATGTCCCTCACGCCCAAATTCCAGCACAAAAAAATAAATTAGAATGAGCTTTTCCATGAGTTTATTTGGCTTTTTTCTTTGAATTCCTTGGATCACCCGGGCCAGGGAGGCAGCAGAAGGCCCGGGGTGGGGTGGTGTTGAGGCAGGGAAGCCTCAGCGAGGTGTCAGAGCCACGCTAAGCCCAGTTTAAACTTTCCCCAGAGCTAAAGCCCGGTGTCAACACGTGCTGCTGGGCCAGCCCTGCCACCAGGCTGGGCAACCATCCAGGCCCAGGCAGAAATCAAAGCCCAGGCTGGTCTGGAGTGTTTAAATCCCCAACTGCCAGCCCAGCAGGGCTTTCCCAGCAGATTCCCCACAGGCAGGTCTCTCCCCAGACATTTGTTTATCCAAGAAACCCCTGGGTGTGAATTAGGCCCGGATTTATTTATCCCTGGTGGTACACGGTGTCCCGGCCTGCAGCACCCACAGGGAATGTTCTGTTTGCCTTTCCTCCCTCCCCAGCTCCCCAGAAACCACCCTGGAGAGCCCAAAAATTCCAAATAACACCAGGGCAAAACCACGGGATGCTGCTGATCTCCCCAGGTGGGGAAGGAGAGGGCCGACCCCGCTCCCTCCATCCTCCTGAAGCTGGGATGATGTTCCCCATGGGAAGGGGCACAGCAGGGAGGTCTCTCCCTGCAGGAACTCTTWAAAAAAACCCCAAAGCCACTTTTTTGAAGGCTCCACAAACCCAGGCAGCTCCTGCCAAGGACGATGGGGCCTTTTGGCCGCCAACCCCATGAGCCACAGCACATTTCACTTCCAGGAGTGGATTTTGCAGCTTTCCCTGCTCGTCCCTGCTCCAGCAGTGCCATCACCCACCCTTAACACCCCAACACATTTCAGGCTGAGCTCAGCTAAGCKCAGAATTAGCCCTCCAAGTGCTGTAACTCATCAGGAAAAACCCACACCAATATTCTGAGAAAAATGCCTTTTTTTCCCCAGACTGAGCAAAAGAAAGGTTAAAAAACACCATCTGTCATGGGAATTTTTTTTTTTTTCTCCCCTTTTTCTCTGTCCTTTCCCTCGTTAAGGGAAGGGGGGAGGGGGAGAATGTTCATTTGAAGCTCCCCCCACATTTTATTAATTGATGGCAAATAATCCYCAGATAAAGAGCATAATAAATGTTTTAATGAGAACATATGGTGGGGAAAATTGATAGGAGGGAACCTGTGGAGAGTCCTGGGGAGCAGAGCTACAGGAGGAGGGGAAAAGGCTTGGGCAGGAATTCTGAATATCCTCAGGCTTGACAGGGAATTCTGAATATTCCTCAATGGCAGAACACGGAAAAGGCTTGGGCAGGGAATTCTGATATTCCTCAATGGAAGAACGAGGAAAAGGATTGGGCAGGAATTCTGATATTCCTCAATGGAAGAACGACGGAAAAGCTTGGACAGAGATTCTGATATTCCTCAATGGGAAACAAGAAAAGGCTTGCAGGTTCTGAATATTCCTCAATGGAAGAATGAGGAAAAGGCTTGGGCAAGGAATTCTAATATTCCTCAGTGGCAGAATGAAGAAAAGGCATCTCTCTCCCTTT
>NDFG01000169.1:164832-178300 GCA_002167245.1 Sporophila hypoxantha
GAGGTTTCCTAAAATTGGGGGATTTTGGGGGTGATCTGGAAATGCAAGGGTGCAGATCTCATGGGAATTTTGCCTGAAATTGGAATTTTGGGTGGCTGGAATATGGAGTCTGTGGGGTGCAGTCCCACATGGGGTTTTTTCCCTTGAAATTGGATTTTGGTGGATATGACTCTGCAGGGTGCAGATCCCCACAAGGGTTTTTTTTCCTGAAATTGGAATTTTGGGTGTGGGTCTGGAAAATGCAGGGTCCAAATTCCTCATGGATTTTGCCCTGAAATTGGAATTTTGGGTGATGGATAATGGAGTCTGTGGGGTGCAGAATCCCCACATGTTTTTTCCCCTGAAATTGGAATTTTGGGGGTGGGTCTGGAAAATGCAGGTCCAAAGTCCCTCGTGGGAATTGTCGCCTAAAATTTCCCCAATGAGGTTTTTGTTCCCTAAAATTGCGAATTTCGGGTACGTGGGTCTGGAAAATGCATGGGTCAAGATCCTCATGGGATTTTGCCCTGAAATTGGGATTTTGGGTGATGGATATGGAGTCTGTGGTGCAGATCCCACATGGTTTTTCCCCTAAAATTGGGAATTTGGTGTGTCTGGACCTCTGCAGGGTGCAGAATCCCCATAGGGTTTTCCGCTAGAAATTGGAATTTTGAGTGGTGGGTCTGGGAAAATGCAGGGTCAGTCCTCGTGGGATTTTCCACTAAAATTTTCCCCATGAGTTTTTGTTCCGCTAAAATTGCGGATTTTTGGGGTGGATTGCGAGTGTGTGGGTGCAAATCCTCATGGGCATTTTGCAACCTGAAATTGGGATTTTGGGTGTGGATCTGAACACTTCTCAGGGTGCAGACCCCCGCCCCGCCCCTCCCCCCCCAACGGGGTTTTCTGCTAAAATTGGGAAAATTTTCCTCTGTCCCCACTTTTCAGGCACGGAACTCAAACATTTGAACCATATTTGGCGGAGAAATGGGAACTTTGGGTTTATCTCCCATCCTCTCAGGCTGGCTGCAATCCCTGCCCTGATTCCCGAGGAAACAAACAGCTGGGAAGTTGGGAATAAATAATAATAATATAATAATAATAATAATTAATAATAATATAATAATAATAATAATAATAATAATAAATATAATCAATAGTAATAATAGGAAACAAACCCCAGCTGGGAGTTGGGTTATTAATTATTATTTAATTATTTTAACACAACAACAACAACAATCAAAAATATAATAATATCATAAATAATAATAATAATAATAATAATAATAATAATAATAATAATAAATAAAAATAAAAACAACAACAACAACTCCGCTATTTTTCAACTTTTCCTGCTGGAAGTGGCCCCCGGGAAGGGCAGAGAGAGCCGGCAACCCTCCTGGGTTCTCATCCCGGATCCCGGCAACGGTTTCCTGCGATCTCTCCTGCTCTCCAAGGCCATGGCCGCACCACAGTTGGCTTGAAAAAAAACCCACAAAAAATGCAAAAAAATGCAGGCCTCCAAAAGGAGCAGCCGACACCGAGCCCAGCAAAAGCGCGATGTCCCGGGCAGCGGGCGTTTGGGAAATTTCTCCTTCTTTTATTTGTTTTTTTATCAGCGCTCATGAAAACTGAGGAAAAACCCCAGACAAAAAAAGAGATCGGCCTCGCTCTGCCCACCCCGCACGACTTTTCTGCGGGAATTTCTGGGGCTTTTGGGTGTTTGCCCCGCATCCATCCGCAAAATCATTGCCCGGCGTTCCCTGCGCTCACCCTTACCCCTCCCCACCCCTTCCTGCTCTGCTTTTCCCAGCATTTTTTTTCCCCAATCCGGGGCGATTTTCCAGCCTTTTCCTCTCCCGAGTGGTCCCCCCAGCTGTTTGGAGCTGCCCATGTCAAAATTTTTGGGGAGCCCCAAAAATCTCCGAGCCCACCCCAAGAGCAGAGCAGGAATGGCAGGGCCAGGCTGGGGCAAAAGAAGCAAAGAAGCAAAAGAAAAAAAAGTTTTTGCTGTTTTTGGGGGTTTTGTGAGGAGAAATCCCAGGGGATGGTTCTGCTGGAAAGGGGGCAGAGGGGAACTGAGGCATCGGTGGGGTGGGGACAGAAATGTCCAGGAAATGTCCGCAGGAAATGTCCCAGGATCCCGTTCGCCAGGCTTGGGACAAAAGAGCAAAAGCTTTGCTGTTTGGGGTTTTTTGTGGGATGGAAAACCCCAGGAAACGCTCCTGCAGGAAAAAGGGGGTCAGAGGGGAGCCTGAGCAACGGCGGGGTGGGACAAGAAATGTCCCCAAGGAAATGTCCGCAGGAAAATGTCCCAGGAAATTTTGTCCCCCAGGAAGGAAATGTCCAGGAAATGTCCCAAGGAAGAATGTCCCAGGAAATGTCCAGAAATGTCCCAGAAATCCCTAGTTTGCCCAGGCTGGAGCACAAAGAAGCAAAAAGCTTTGCTGTTTTTTTTGAAAAAAACCCCAAATCTGCCACCAGCCAAGCAGGAGCCGTGTCATCCTCAGGGATCAATGTCCCCTGTCCCTCCCTGGCCCTGCTCTCCCTGCTCCACTCAGGGCCCAGTCCCAGCAGTCAGGCAGGGATTTGATCCCTCCTGGAATCTTTTCCCGCCTGGAAAATCCTCTCTGATCCCATCCTGCAGCCCCAGAGCTGCACCCTGCACGCTCCAGCCCAGCACCCCGAGGGATTCATTAACTCTGAGCATTAATTGGGGTCAGTGTGGCTCTGCTGTGCCGTGTGGGAACTCCCTGATCCCAGACTTTTCTCCTCCTCAGCGTTTGCCTTGCCCCGCTCGGACTTTGCCCCGGCTGCTTTTTGGGACAGCAGAACAAACCCTTCTCCTGGGTCCAGGGTGAGCGAGGAGCTCCAGGGAGAGCTCAGCGGGGCCACGAAGGATTCCACAAAGCAGAAAGCTCTGAAAGGTGGGGTGGGATGGAAAAGGGCCCGGAACTGGGACAGGCCTGGCCTGCAACAGGAGGGACCTTTCTCATCCACCCCAGCAGGATTCCTGGGACATTTCCTGGCACATTTCCTGGGATATTTCCTGGGACATTTCTGTCCCCACCCCACCGTGCTCATCTCCCCTCTGCCCCCTTTTCCTGCAGGAGCGTTCCTGGGGTTTTTTCCTCACAAAAACCCCAAAACAGCAAAACTTTTGCTTCTTTTGCTCCTTTTGTTCCAGCCTGGCAAACGGGATTCCTGGGACATTTCTTGAGACATTTCCTGGAACATTTCCTGGCACATTTCCTGGGATATTTCCTGGGACATTTCCTGGGATATTTCCTGGGACATTTCTGTCCCCACCCCACCGTGCTCAGCTCCCCTCTGCCCCCTTTTCCAGCAGGAGCGTTCCTGGGGTTTCTTCCTCACAAAAACGCCAAAACAGCAAAACTTCTGCTTCTTTTGCTCCAGCCTGGCAAACGGGATTCCTGGGACATTTCCTTCCTGGGACATTTCCTGGGACATTTCCTGGGATATTTCCTTCCTGGGACATTTCCTGGGATATTTCTGTCCCCACCCCGCCATGCTCAGCTCCCCTCTGCCACCTTTTCCTGCAGAACCATCCCTGGGGTTTCCTCCTCACAAAACTCCCCAAAACAGCAAAACTTTTGCTTCTTTTGCTTCTTTTGCTCCAGCCTGGCAAACGGGATTCCTGGGACATTTCCTGGGACATTTCCTGGGACATTTCCTGGGATATTTCCTGGGACATTTCTGTCCCCACCCTGCCGTGCTCAGCTCCCCTCTGCCCCCTTTTCCTGCAGGAGCATCCCTGGGGTTTCTTCCTCACAAAAACCCCAAAACAGCAAAACTTCTGCTTCTTCTGCTTCTTTTGCCCCAGCCTGGCAAACGGGATTCCTGGGACATTTCCTAGGACATTTCCTAGGACATTTCCTGGGACATTTCCTGGGACATTTCCTGGGACATTTCCTGGGATATTTCTGTCCCCACCCCGCCGTGCTCAGCTCCCCTCTGCCCCCTTTTCCAGTAGAAACATCCCTGGGATTTCCTCCTCACAAAACCCCCAAAAACAGCAAAGCTTTTTCTTCTTTTGCTTCTTTTGCTTCTTTTGCCCCAGCCTGGCCCTGCCATTCCTGCTCTGCTCTTGGGGTGGGCTCGGAAATTTTTGGTGCTCCCCAAAAATTTTGGACATGGGGCAGCTCCAAACAGCTCGGGGGGACACTCAGGGAGAGGAAAAGGCTGGAAATCCGCCCGGATTGGGGAAAAAAAATGCTGGGAAGCAGAGCAGGAGGGGTGGGGAGGGGAAGGGTGAGCGCAGGGAACGCCGGCAATGCTGCGGGGCAGGTCCGGGCGCTGCGGGATGGATGCGGGGCAAAAACCCTCAAAGCCCCCACAATTCCCGCAGAAAGTCGTGCTGGGGATGGGCAGAGCGAGGCCGATCTCTTGTTTTTCTGGGGTTTTTTCCTCAGTTTTCATGAGCGCTGATAAAAACAAATAAAAGAAGGAGAAATTTTCCAAACGGCCGCTGCCGGGGACATCGCGGCTTTGCGGGCTCGGTGTCGGCTGCTCCTTTTGGGAGCTGCAATTTGCATTTTTGTGGGTTTTTTTCAGCCAACTGTTGGTGCTGCCATGGCCTTGGAGAGCAGGAGATCGSAGGAACCGTGCCGGGATCCGGGATGAGGAACCCAGGAGGTGCCGGGCTCTTCTCTGCCCTTCCCGGGGCCACTTCCCGCAGGAAAAGTGAAAATAGCAGAGTTGTTGTTGTTTATTGTTATTATTGTTATTATTGTTATTATTATTGTTGTTGTTGTTGTTGTTAATAATAATAATAATAATAACCCAAACTCCCAGCTGGGGTTTGTTTCCTATTATTATTATTATTTTTATTTTATTTTATTTTTATTTTTATTTTTATTATCCCCAACTCACAGCTGGCGTTTGTTTCCTAGTATTATTATTATTATTATTATTATTATTATTATTATTATTATTATTATTATTATTATTATTATTAACCCAAACTCCCAGCTGGGGTTTGTTTCCTATTATTATTATTATTACTATTATTATTATTATTCCCAACTCCCAGCTGGGGTCTGTTTCCCTCGGGATCAGGGCAGGGAATTGCAGCCAGCCTGGAGAGGATGGGAATAAACCCAAATCCCATTTCTCCGCCAAATCTGGTTCAAATGTTTGGGTTCCGTGCTGAAAAGTGGGGACAGAGGAGAAATTTCCCAATTTTAGCAGAAAAACCCCGTGGGGGTCTGCACCCTGAAGTGTTCAGATCCACCACCCAAAATCCCAATTTCAGGGCAAAATCCCATGAGGATTTGCACCCCACACACTCCAGATCCACCCCCCAAAATCCCAATTTTAGGGGAACAAAAACCTCATGGGGAAATTTTAGTGGAAAATCCCACGAGGACTTGGACCCTGCATTTTCCAGACCCACCACTCAAAATTCCAATTTTAGGGGAAAAACCCTGTGGGGATCTGCACCCTGCAGAGTCCAGATCCACCACCCAAAATTCCAATTTTAGGGGAAAAACCATGTGGGGATCTGCACCCCACAGACTCCATATCCATCACCCAAAATCCCAATTTCAGGGCAAAATCCCATGAGGATCTGGACCCTGCATTTTCCAGACCCACTACCCGAAATTCCAATTTTAGGGGAACAAAAACCTCATGGGGAAATTTTAGGCGACAATCCCACGAGGACTTGGACCCTGCATTTTCCAGACCCACCACCCAAAATTCCAATTTCAGGGGAAAAACCATGTGGGGATCTGCACCCCACAGACTCCATATCCATCACCCAAAATTCCAATTTCAGGGCAAAATCCCATGAGGATTTGGACCCTGCATTTTCCAGACCCACCACCCAAAATTCCAATTTCAGGAAAAAAACCCTGTGGGGATCTGCACCCTGCAGAGTCCATATCCACCAAAATCCCAATTTCAAGGGAAAAAACCATGTGGGGATCTGCACCCCACAGACTCCATATCCACCACCCAAAATTCCAATTTCAGGGCAAAATCCCATGAGGATCTGCACCCTGCATTTTCCAGATCCACCACCCAAAATCCCAATTTTAGGGAAAAACCTCATGGGGATCTGCACCCTGCAGAGTCCCTATCCACCAAAATCCCAATTTCAAAGGGAAAACCCCTTGGGGATCTGCATTCCATGGAGTCCAGATCCATCACCCAAAATCCCAATTTCAGTGGAAAACCCCATGGGGATTTTCACCTTACCAGGTCCAGACCCACCACCCAAAATCCCAATTTTAGGGAAAATCCCATGAGGATCTGCACCCCACACACTCCAGATCCATCACCCAAAATCCCAATTTTAGGGAAAATCCCATGAGGATCTGCACCCTGCATTTTCCAGACCCACCACCCAAAATCCCAATTTTAGGGAAAAACCTCATGGGGATCTGCACCCTGCAGTCCCTATCCACCAAAATCCCAATTTTAGGGAAAATCCCATGAGGATCTGCACCCTGCATTTTCCAGACCCACCCCCCAAAATCCCAAATTCAGGGACTCCCCACAGTGGGGTTTCTCACAGCTGGGAAGGATTTAACCCTCASTCAGAGGTGACAGCTCAAACACGGTCCCCAGCCCAGCTCAGGTAGGACAGAGCTTCTGTCCCCTCCCAGATGTGCCAGYAATAAATTGTAAAAAGCAGTTTCACATCTGATTTTCCTGCTGCCAGCGTGGGGATTCATTCCACCGCGCAGAGTCTCGCTCCATAAATCCCCAATACTGAGGCTGGACAAGGAGTTTTAAAGCTTCAGCAGACAGTTTYCAATTAACCTGCTCCTGTCAGCTGGAAAATCACCTTCAGATGGGATTCCAGCTCTCCTCTGACTCGCTTGGAGTGGGAGTTTCACTTTTGGAGAGTGAGAAACTGCCCCGGAAACCAGGGGAGGCCCCGGGGGTGATTTCAGCTCAGGGCTGAGCTGGATTTGTCCCAAAATCGGAGCAGATTTCACCAGGTGTCCCTCGGGACTGCCAGCCCAGCCCTTGGGAGCTGGAAATCACCTCCAGAGCTTGGGAGAGTCCCAGGCTCATCCTTGAGACATCCCTGAGACAAAGCACAGCTTGGATTCAGCAGCTGGGGGAGAGGAAAATGTGGATTTTGAAGCCCCAAATAATCAGAGATGCCTGAGGAATGACAAACACAGAGCACAGGGTGCACCCACCTCCCCAGCCCCGTGGGTTCCTGGTTCTCCGTGGGTTTTTTCCAAGCTGGGAGGTGAATTCCAGGGGTTGGAGTCACCGTCCCCAGCTGAGCCAGGGTGAGCAGGACATCCCTGGAGCTCTGGCACCCTCTGTGCAGGAACTCTGTTCCCCGCTTTTAGCAGCTTCACTCACAACTTTAAAGACAAAATCATCCTAAAATGACAGTGAATGGGCTTTTAATCTTTTATGCTGGAATAGAATTCCCAGAGAAGCAGGGGCTGCCCATCCCTGGATTGTCCCAGGACAACCTGGGTGGGAGTGGGGAAAAATTGGGATGGATGGGATTTAATGTCTTCCCCAACCAAACCATCCCATTATATTCCAGCTAGGGAGCTTTCGCGCGACTCGCACACACACACGCCCCTGGTGGAAGGTTTGTCCCTCTATTTGCTTGGCGCAGCTCCAACGGTGAATATTTACCCCAGATCTCCCCTTTAACATTTTGAAAGCCCCAGGAATGAATTCCTTTGGCAGCTCACTCACATACTTTTAAAGACAAAAATCATCCTAAACAATGAATATATGGACTGTTATCTTGAAGAGTGAGAGGCTTCCCTGGCATAGAATTACCCAGAAAATCATGGAGCTGCACCATGCCTGGGATAGTCCAGGAGCAGGTGGAATAGAGATGGGGATGAATTTAGGTTTCTTACCACCCAAGACCCATCCATTATTGCATTCAGTGGAAAGTTATGTTGGGATGCAACCAAGCCCTTTTACACGCGAGAACCGGCGGGGGGGGGTTCATCTAGCATCTTCTATTTTATCTACACAGGCAAGGGGGGGGAGGGGGGGGGGGAGAGGGGGGGAGGGGGGGGGGGGGGGGGGAGGGGGGGAACAGACAATAAAAAAAAAACAGAAGAAAGGGAGAGGACTAGCATTCACGACGGCAGACAATATGGCAGCCGATGTCCATCCCGACCACGGTAGAAGTTTCTCGTGCTGTGAAAGTCAGGCGTGTTGCTAAAATGGGCCCCCACCCCCCCGCCCCCCCCCGCCCCCGCCCCCCCCCCCCCCCGCCCCCCCCCATCCCCCCCCCCCCCCCCCCCCCCCCCCTTTTTTTTTTTTTTTTTTACCATGACCAGAGACGGTTATTGTATCTTTAGGCATTGCGTCGGACAGATTATAAAGATTTTAATTTTTGATATGGGTGTGTTTTTTTTTTTTTCCCCCCCCCCCCCCCCCACCGCCCCCCCCCCTCCTCCCCCGCCGAGCCCCCCCCCCCCCCGCCCGCCCCCCCCCCACCCGCCCCCGCCGGCCCCCCCCCGCCCCCCCCCACCCCCCCCCCCGCCCCCCCCCCCCCCCCCCCGCCCGCCCCCTTTTTTAAGATAAAAGGAGAAGCTGGAGATATAGTTAAGAAAATCAAAAAGGCCCATCCCAAATTATCCCCTTGCGAAAGTGGGGGGTGGGGCGGGGGGGGGGGAGGGGGGCCCAGCCCCGGGGGGGAAAAAAGAAGAAAAGCTGGAGAAGGAAAGAAGAAGAGCAGAAGAAGGAGAAGGAGGAGGGAGGAGGGCCCCCCCCCCCCCCCGCCACCCCCCCAAAAAGGCTTATAGGAAGATGAGGAAAAACAAAAAAAATAAAGGAAAGAAAAAAAAGAAGCCGCACCCCCCACCACCCGGACCCACCCCACACCCCCTCGCCAAGGTGAATATCCAGAGCTCCCCTCGAAAACACTTTGAAAGCCAGGAATTAATTCCTTTTTGGCAAGCCTTCACCTAGACTTTTTAAAGACAAAAATCATCCTAAAAATGAAAATATGGACTTTTATCTCTGGCAGGTTGGGAAGGACCTCGTGGAATAGAATTCCGAGAAGCTGGGAGCTGCCCATCGCCCGGATGAATCCCAGGAGCAGGTGGAATATGAGAAATGGAATGGAACTTTAAGGTCCTTTCCCAACAAAACCATCCATTATTGCCACTCAGGGAAGGATTTGAGGATGCAAACCAACCCTGGTGGAAGGGTTTGTCCTCATCATTGGCCGCAGCCTCCAAGGTGAATATTCCCAGATCTCCCCTTCGAAACCACCTCTTGAAAAGTCCCAGGAACGAATTCTTCTAGGCACTCACTCACAACTTTTAAAAGATAAAAATGGCATCCTAAAAATGAAATATAGACTCTTTATCTTGAGAGTGAGGAGTTTCTGGAATCGAATTCCCAAAGAAAATTCCTGACCACCCATCCCTGAAGCTGTCCCAGGAGCAGGTGGAATGTGGGAATAGGATGGGATTTCAAGTCCTTTCACACCAAACCAGGTCCCCATTATCCACTCCAGGGAAAGTTTGGGATGGCAAACAACCTGGTGAGGGTTTGTCTCATCATTGGCACCGCTCCAAGTGAATATTCCAGTCCTCACCCTCGAAACACCTTTGAAAAGCCCAGGAATTAATCTCCTTTTAGCAGCTCACTCACAACTTTTGAGAGACAAAATCAATCCTGAAAAAATGAAAATATGGACTTGTAGATGGGGAGCTCTGGAATACGAATTCCAGACGAAGCTGGCACGCTGCCCATCCTGGAATTGTCCCAGGAGCACCTGGGATGGGGAAAATGGGAATTTGGATGGGATTTAATGTCCCTTCCCACCAAACCATTTTCCCATTATTCCACTCAGGGAAGCTTTGGGATGCAAACCAATCCCTGGTGAGGTTTGTCCGCTCATCTGGTCCCAGCTCCAAGGTGAATATTCCCAAGCTCCTCGAAACCACCTTTGAAAAGCCCCAGGAACGAATTCCTTTTAGCAAGATCACTCACCAACTTTTAAAGATAAAAATCATCCTAAAAATGAAAATATGGGCTTTATCTTGAGATGAGGAGGTTTGGAATGAATTCCCAGAGAAAAGCTCGGAAGCTGCCCATCACCGCCCGAATGTCAGGGAGCAGGTGGAAAATGGGAATGAGATGGCTTTAAATGTCCTTCCACTTAAACCATCCCATTCTATTCCACTCAGGGAAGCTTTGGGATGCAAACCAACCCCCCTGGTGGAGGTTTGTCCTCATACCCTTGGCCACAGCTCCAAGGTGAATAATTCCCAAAGCTCCCCCTCGAACACCTTGAAAGCCCAGAACGAATTCCTTTTGGCAAGCTCACTCCACAAACTTTTAAAGACCATAAAATCATCCTAAAATGAAAATAATGGAGACTTGTAGGTGGGGAGACTCTGGAATGAATTCCAGAAAATCTGGAGGCTGCTCCATGGCCTGGAATTGTCCCAGGAGCAGCCTGGGATTGGGAAAGTTGGAATCGGATGGATTTAATGTCGCCTTTCACCCAACCAATCCCATTATTCCTCAAGAGGGAAGTTTTTGGGATGCAAACCAGACCCTGGTGAAGGTTTGTCCCCTCATCTTGGCGCAGCTCCAAATGGTGGGAATATTCCCAGAACTCCCCTCGAAACACCTTTGAAAAGCCAGGACCAATTCCTTTTAGAGCTCACTCACTGAACTTTTAACGACAAAAATGCATCCTAAAAAATGAAAATATGGCTTTTATCTTTGAAGAAAAGGTTGAGCGAAAACACCCCCCCGGGGCCTTCTTCTTCTTTTTTCCCTTTTTTTTTTTTTTTGGAATAGAATTCCAAGAGAAGCTGGAGGCTGCCCCATCCCTGGAATTGTCGCAGGAGCAGGTGGAATGTGGGAATGGATGGGATTTGAATGTCCCTTCCACCTAAACGCATCCCATTATTCCACTCAATGAAGTTTTGGGATGCAAACCACCTGTGGAGGTTTGTCCCTCATCTTGGCCGCAGCCTCAAGGTGAAATATTCCAGATCTCCCCTCGAAAACACCTTTGAAACGCCCCAAGGAACGATTCCATCAGCTCGGAGGCAGCTCGGGCAGCCGGGGAGCGCCATCATGATGTTTCTGTGATTAAAGGCACATTTTATTCCTGGAGAAACTTGGCGCCAATGCTGGCGTTGCCATGGTTTCACACCTCATGGCTGGCAATGAACAATATTAGCCAGGGTGACCTGGTAATTAGAAACTGGTGCCCCAGGTACGGCTGCGGAGAAAAATAACGTAAGAGATTAGGGCGCTCCTGAGGCGCGCCGCCACAATGCCGGCGGGCTCCTGCGCTCCCACCTCTTTATAAAGCGCCATTGGATGCAGATTCTGACTTTCCCAACCTGGGGCTGCTAAATCTGTCTCCACAGGCCGGACGAA
Organism: Sporophila hypoxantha; assembly: GCA_002167245.1. Taxonomy (NCBI): domain Eukaryota; kingdom Metazoa; phylum Chordata; class Aves; order Passeriformes; family Thraupidae; genus Sporophila; species Sporophila hypoxantha. The sequence continues at coordinate 176,188 of NDFG01000169.1, forward strand.
CAATGGGGGCAGGGCGCTCCGCGCCGTGGGGCTGGGGCTGGCCCCGCTCCCCCCTTATTCTCAGGGGGAAAAAAAAATCACCCGAGGGGTTCCTGAGGCCGCGGCGGTTGTTCTGAGGATGCCCCCGATGTATGCCTCTCGCATTCGCGGGGTTGGAGGAAAAACCGGCTTCAGATTTTCACTCCTCATCTTCCAAAACTCCTGATGATTTGGAGGAATCAGGCTCAGGTTTTTAGTCCTCATTTCCATCCCCAAGACTCCAATTATTAGGAGCAAATCCCGGTTCGCATATTTTCCAATCCTCCTCTCCATCCCCAGGCATTAATATTAGAAAGCAATCAGGTTCAGAATTTTCATCCTCATCCTTCCCCAAAACTGCCCCGTAAATTTTGGAGCAACAGGTTCACTCCATCCCCGCAAATTTCCAAATTATTAGGAGCAAAAACTGGCTCAGATTTTTCATCCTCCTCTCCATCTCAATTCCAATAATTTGGAGCAAATCAAGGTTAGATTTTCATGGGGCCATATCTTCCCCAAACACGCCAATGATTTTGGAGCAAATCAAACTCAGATTTTAATCCTCCTCCATCCGGACATCCAAATTCAATATTTTGGTGGGTAAAACAGGTTCTGTTTTCGTGATCTCCTCTCCACATTAAATCTCCAAATTATTTGAGCAAAACAGGTTTCAGATTTTTTACATCCTCATCTTCCCGCAAAACTCTATGGATGATTTGGAGGAAATCCAAGGCTCGGTTTTAGTCCTCATTTTTCCATCCCCAAACTCCCAATTATTAGGAGCCAAATCGGGTTACATTTTCATCCTCTCTCCATCCACCAAATTTCCATTATTCAGAGCAAAAGTGGCTAGATTTTCATCCTCGAGCTCTCCCATCTCAATTCCAATATATTTTGGAGCAAAACGGGTTCAGATTTTCATCCCCTCTCTCCATCCCCAAAACTCCTATGATTTGGAGCAAAACAGGCCTCTCAGATTTTCAACTCCTCCTCTCCAACTCCAAAATTTCAATGATTTTGAGAAACTCTGCGCATGGGAATATGTCGGGAAAATGCAGAATTTGGGGAGCATAATGTGGCATTTCCTGAGGTGTTCTCACTGATGGAGAGGAATGGATGAAACTCTGAGCCTGGTTTGCTCCAACAAATTAATTGGAGTTTGGGGTGTGGAGAAGAGGACGAAAATTCAGAACCTGATTTGCTCGCAATTATTTGAAAATTTTGGATGGAGAGGTAGGATGAAAAATCTGGAAAACACGTCTCTTAGCTACCATACATCCAGCAGAGCTTTTTTTGAGGCACGAGGAGGCAACTAAAATCTGGGCGAGCGCTTGATTTGCTCACTCAAATTCGTTGAAGTTTAGGGTGGGAAGGAGGATGAAAACCTGAACCCATTTTTATTCGCAAATTACCTTCGGAATTCTGGGATGCGAGAAAGAGGCAGAAAATCCTGAACCTGGTTTGCTCTAAAATTAAATTGGAATTTTGGCAATCTTGCAGGTGGGCATAGGAGGATCGAAAAAACCTGAAATCCCCATTTTATTCCAATGATGGAAAATTCTGAAGATGCGAAGAGGAGGGTGAAAAATCTGAGCCTGTTTTCTTATTCCAAATTATTGGAATTCAGGTGGGAGAGGAGGATGAATCTGAGGACAGGGAAGTCAGAAGCAAGCCGATTTATGTATTCTTTGTTTTCCAAATTGGATTCTGGCAAACATTTGGGGTGCGAGACAGCCAGCGAATGAAAATCTGAGCCTGGGTTTGCCCCTTCAAATTATTGGAATTTGGGGATTTAGGTGTTTTTTTTCCAGGGGCCTGTTTTTCTTCCTTTTTCCCTGGTGGCGCTGCTTGCTGGGGACTGTCCTGACCCCTAGGGATGGCAGGGTAGGAGCAAATCCCCATTCATTAGATGAAATTAGGCAGGATCGTTCAAATAGCATGCTTTTAAAGGGTAATTTCGCCGCGTGTCACCTACAAAGGCCAGGTGACATCAGCACCCCCGCCGAGAGGGCGGGAAGGCCTGGAGCTTGGCCTTCGCAAAACCGCTGGCCCTGAGCGCCTTTCTTTCCGCTCCAATATTTCTTGTGACATTCCG
>NDFG01000169.1:184327-196448 GCA_002167245.1 Sporophila hypoxantha
AAATGGGAATAGGATGGGATTTAATGTCCCTTCCACTTAAACCATCCATTCATTCCCAGCTCAGGGAAGCTTTGGGATGCAATACAACCCTGGTGAGGTTTGTCCCTCATCTTGGCCACAGCTCCAAGGGTTGATTATCACCAAAGCTCCCCCTTATTTACAAACCTTTGATAAACTGCTCTCTAGGAACGAATTTTCCTTTTTGGTGCTAGGCTCATCTCGCATACTTTTAATTAGAGCTAATAATGCATTTCCTTAACAAATGAATTATATGGTACTTGTTAGGTGGGGAGAGACTCTGGAAGTACAATTCCCCAGAAATCTGGAAGCTTGTCTCTCATGCCTGGGAAAATTGTCCCAGGAGCAGTCCCTGGTTTATGGCGAAAGTTGGAATTGGATGGATTTAGATGTCCCTTTCACTCCAAATCCACCCATTTATTCCACTCAGGAAGTTTTGCGGATTTGCAAACCAACCCGGATGGAGGTTTGTTCCCCGTCATCTTGCCGCAGCTTCCAAGGTGGATATTCCCAGATCCCCCCTCGAAACACCTTTGAAAAGCACCCCAGAACCAAATCCTTTTAGCAGCTACTCACAACTTTTAAAGACAAAAAGTCATCCTAAAAAGAATGAAAATGATGGCTTTGTTATCTTGAGAGTGAGGACGTTTCTGGAATAGAATTCCCAGAGAAGTGGAGCAGCCCCAGTCCCTGGAATTGTCCCAGGAGCAGGTGGAATGTCCGGGAATGGATGGATTTAATGTCCCTCACCTAAACCATCCCATTATCCTACTCAGACGAAGTTGGATGACAAACCACCCTGGGGAGGTTTGCTCCCTCATTCTGGGCGCAGCTCCAAGGTGAATATTCCCAGATCTCCCCACTACGAACACCTTTGAAAAGCCCCAGGAACAATTCCACTCAGCTCGGAGCACTCGGGCAGTCCGGTGACGCCGCCCACCGTCACTTTTCTGTGATTAAAAGGCAAATTTTATTCTGGAGAAACTTGAAGACAATGTGGCCGTTGCCATGGTTTCTACACCCACTGGCTGCAAATGACAAATTAGCAGGGTAGCCTCGGTAATTAGAATACTGTTCCCCCAGGTCAGGCTGCGGAGGAAAATAAGTATTGATTTTATTGTGCGTCTGGAGGCCGCCGCACCTAATGCCCGCTGCCTGCGCTCCCCAACCTTTTATAAAGCGGCCCATTGAGATGCAAGATTCCTGACTTTCCACTGGGGCTGACTAATGCTGCTCACAGCCGACCGAACAAATGGGGCAGCGCTCCGCGCCGTGGGGCCTGGGCTGGCCCCCGCTCCCCTTTTCTCAGGGAAAAAATCAATCCCGAAGGGGTTCCTGAGGCGCGGGTTTGTTTGGGATGGATGTGTGCCTCTCTGCAATTCCGGGGGGTGGAGGAAAACGGGCTCAGATTTTCATCCTCCATCTCCCAAACTCCTATGATTTGAGGAAATCAAGGCTCAGGGTTTTAGTCCTCAAATTTCCAATCCCCAAACTCCAATATTAGGAGCAAATCAAGGTTTCGCATTTTTCATCCTCCTCTCCAATCCCCAAATTCCCAATTATTAGAAGCAAATCAGGTTCAGATTTTCATCCTCATCTTCCCCAAAAACTCAGTAATTTGGAGCAAACGCAAGGTTTCCTCTCCCATCCCCAAATATCAATTATTAGGAGCGCAAAACTGGGCTCAGATTTTCAATCCTTCCTCTCCCATCTCAAATTCCAATAATGGAGCAAATCAGGTTTCAGATTTTCATCCTCATCTTCCCCAAAACGCCAATGATTTGGAGCAAATTCAAAACTCAGATTGTTAATCCATCCTCTCCACCTCAAATTCCAATAATTTGGTGTAAAACAGGTTCTCTGTTTTCAATCCTCCTCTTCCCACTTCAAAATTCGCAATTATTTGGACGCAAAACAGGTGTCAGATTTCCATCCTCATCTTCCCCAAAACTCCTATGGATGATTTGGAGGAAATCAGCCAGGGTTTTTTTAACGTCCTCATTTCCATCCCCAAACTCCAATTAATTAGGAGGCAAATCGGGTTCACATTTTTCATCCTCCTCTCCATCCCCGAAATTTCAATTTTCAGAGCAAAAGTGGCTTCAGATTTTCATCTCCTCTCCATCTCAAAAATTAACAATAATTGGAAGCAAAAACGGGTTCAGATTTTCATCCTCCATCTCCATCCCCAAAAAAACTCCTTGATTTGGAGCAAACAGGCCTCAGATTTTCATCCTCCTCTCCCACTCCAAAATTTCAATGATTTTGAGCAAACTCTGCCCCATGGGAATATGTCGGAAAAAGCAGATTTTGGGAGCCAAAATTGTGGCATTTCCTGAGGTGTTTCACTGATGGAGAGGGAAGATTGAAAATTCTGAGCCTGGTTGCTCCAAAATTATTGGAGTTTGGGGGTGTGAGAAGAGGACGAAAATTGAAAATCAGAACCTGATTTGCTCCAAATTATTGAAAATTTGGGATGGAGAGGTGGATGAAAATCTGAACACCCTTTACTCCAAATCATAAGAGTTTTGAGGAAGAGGAGGATAAAATCTGAGCTTGATTTGCTCCAAATCGTTGAAGTTTTAGGGTGGGAGAGGAGGATGAAAACCTGAACCCATTTTATTCCAAATTATTGGAATTTGGGGTGCGAGAAGAGGATGAAAATCTGAACCTGGTTTGCTCTAAATTATTGGAATTTTGGAATTTGAGGTGGGATAGGAGGATGAAAACCTGAACCCATTTTATTCCAAATTATTGGAATTTGAGATGCAAGAGGAGGGTGAAAATCTGAGCCTGTTTTACTCCAAATTATTGGAATTTCAGGTGGGAGAGGAGGATGAAAATCTGAACCCATTTTGTTCCAAATTGTTGGAATTTGGGGTGCGAGAAGAGGATGAAAATCTGAGCCTGGTTTGCTCTAAATTATTGGAATTTGGGGATTTAGGTGTTTCCAGCTGTTTTTTCCCTGGTGGCCGCTGCTGCTGGGGACTGTCCTGACCCAGGGATGGCAGGGAGGAGCAATCCCCAATTCATTAGAATTAGCAGGATGTTCAAACCCCTATTTAAAGGGTAATTCTGGTGTCACCAAGGGCAGGTGACATCAGCAGCGCCGAGAGGGGAAGGTTGGAGCTCCTCACCGCTGGCCCTGGAGCGCTCTTCGCTCCARATTGTCTGTGACATTCACATGCACCTCTATTGATATTTTTCCTTGGTTAATTAAGCACTGACTTGAGTATTAGCTTACATCCTGGCCTTTCTCTCAGAGGTGACTGTAAGCTCTACATTCTCTCCAGGAGTAAATATACACCAGCTGTGATAATAAGTGTACAAATTGTCTTTGTTATACCTTTTTCAGAGCCTGTCTTCTGTCCTATTCCCACACCAATATTTAATATTTCCTCACCCTTACATAATCTGCACCAAATATTTGGTCTCTGAGGAATCACAGAATAGTTGAGGTAAGAAGGAACCTCTGGAGGTATCTACTGCTYCCCTTTGTTCAGGGCACAGRCAGCTAGGACAGGTTGCCCTGGGCTGTGTCGAGTCAGGTTCTGAGAATCTCAAAGGATGGAGACACCACAGCCTCCCTGGGTAACCTGTTCCAGTGTTAAACCKACTCATAGWGTAAAAGGTTCTGACATTCATYTGGAATTTCCAGCATTTCAATTTGTGTTCATCATCTCTGTTCCTGTGACTGGAGACCAGTGAGAAAAGTCTGCTCCTGTCCTCCTTACACACCAAGCCACATTTGCATTCTGTCATAAAAAGCATCTTTAATGATGCAATTCACTCCTGGGTATCTGGGCACCTAAATTCAAACCCCGCTTTCACCGAGAGCATCTCAGGGAGCTCTGATCCCACCTGGCAGCTCCAGCTGCATCAGGCACGGGCCCCGGCTCCTTCTGGAATTTTCTCTGCTTCCCTGGAGCTGCCAAAGCCAAGGGCTCAGGGCCCAGAGCCCGGGAAAATGTGGGGCTCGGGTCCCAGTCCCCCCTCCAGGATGGATTTTGACATTTCRGGGGCTCTATGGGCCGGGAGGGCTGAGCTCAGCAGCTCTGCCCAAGCAGCGCCGACATTCCCAATTCCAGAGCCACCTCAGCCTTTCAGAAGAGCAGAGGAAGAGGGAAAATAATSCCCAGGAGATTTGGGAGGACACAGTGGAGGATGCTGCCCTCCCCTCCTTTATCCCAATCTTTGCAAAATGGGAAATACAGGAAGGGAAAGCCAATGGGGAATCCTGGGCGGGGAAAAATCRAGAAACCRTTGGGYAGAGCAGTGGGCAAAACCCTTTGTTCTGGAAAATCCAGAAAAGAATCTGGAAACCCTTGGGAAGAGCAGTGAGTAAAACGCTTCATTCTGAAACATTCAGGAAAAAAAATGCTGGGAACAAAATCAGAAACCCTTGGGAATAGCAGTGGGCAAAACCCTTCATTCACAAAAAATCCAGAAAATAATCCTGGGAAAGAATCTGGGAACCCTTGGGAAGAGCAGTAGGCAAAACCCTTTATTCTGAAAAATCCAGAAAATAATTCATGGAGAAGAATCTGGAAGCCCTTGGGAAGAGCAGTGGGCAAAACCCTTCATTCTGTAAAAATCCAGAAAAGAATCCTGGGAAATAATCCATAAAATCTTGGAAGGAGCAGTGGGCGAAAACCTTTATTCTGGAAAAATCCAGAAAATAATCTTGGAGAAGAATTTGGAAACCCTTTGGAAGAGCAGTGGGCAAACCCCTTCATTCTGGAAAATCCAAGGGGGGAAAAAAAATCCAGAAACCCTTGGGAAGAGCACTGAGCAAAAACATTTCTTCTGGAAAAATCCAGAAAATAATTAATGGAGAAGAATCTGGAAGCCCTTGGGAAGAGCAGTGGGCAAAACCCTTTATTCTGGAAAAATCCAGAAAATAATCCTGGAGAAGAATTTGGAAACCCTTTGGAAGAGCAGTGGGCAAAAGCCTTCATTCTGGAAAATCCAAGGGGAAAAAATCCAGAAACCCTTGGGAAGAGCAGCGGGCAAAACCCTTTATTCTGTAAAAATTCAGAAAAGAATCTGAAAACCCTTGGGAAGAGCAGTGAGCAAAAATGTTTATTCTGGAAAAATCCAGAAAATAATCCTGGAAAAGAACCTGGAGGCCCTTGGGAATAGCAGTGGGCAAAAACCTTCATTCTGGAAAAATCCAGAAAAGAATCCTGGAAACGAATCTGGAAATCCTTGCTTAGAGCAGTGGGCACCACTTTTCTTGCAGACATCAGCCCCGAAAAGCTGATTTTGAAAACCTTATCCCCGCAGGCAGGACAGACACTGAAAAACCACCCCAAAAAACCCCAAACCTGAGCCTCCTCATCTCCATCCTCTTCCTCCCTGGGGGTGAGAAAAGATTTTGGGCTGATACAATAATTTTGGCTGATAAAAGATTCTGGGGCTGATAAACGGTTTTGAGGCTGAGGAAAGATTTTGGGGCTGATAAAAGATTTTGGGGTTGATAAAGGGTTTTGGGGCTGATAAAATATTTTGGAGCTGATAGAAGATTTTGGGGCTGATAAAAGATTTTGGGGCTGATTAAATATTCTGGAGCTGATAAAATATTTTGGGGCTGAGAAAAGATTCCTGTGCTGATAAAAGATTTGAGGGGTGATAAAAGATTTTGGTGCTGATAAAAGACTTTGGGGCTGATAAATGTATTGGGTCTGAGAGAGGATTTTGGGGCTGATAAAAGATTTTGGTGTTGATAAAAGATTCTGGAGCTGATAAAAGGTTTTGAGGCTGAGGAAAGATTTTGGGGCTGATAAAANCCCTTGGGAATAGCAGTGGGCAAAACCCTTCATTCACAAAAAATCCAGAAAATAATCCTGGGAAAGAATCTGGGAACCCTTGGGAAGAGCAGTGGGCAAAACCCTTTATTCTGGAAAATCCAGGGGAAAAAATCTGGAAAATCCAGGGGGGGAAATCCTGGAAAGGAATCTGGAAGCCCTTGGGAAGAGCAGTGGGCAAACCCCTTCATTCTGGAAAATCCAGAAAAGAAAGAAAGATTTTGGGGTTGATAAAGGGTTTTGGGGCTGAGAAAAGATTTTGGTGCTGAATAAATATTCTGGAGCTGATAAAAGATTTGGGGCTGATAAAAGACTTTGGGGCTGATAAATGTATTGGGTCTGAGAAAGGATTCTGGGGCTGATAAAAGATTTTGGGGCTAATAAAGGGTTTTGAGGCTGAGGAAAGATTTTTGGGGCTGATAAAATATTTTGGAGCTGATAGAAGATTCTGGGGCTGATAAAAGATTTTGGAGCTGATTAAATATTCTGGAGCTGGTAAAAGGCTTTGGGGCTGATAAAGGTTTTGGGGCTGATAAAAGGTTTTGAGCCTGATAAAAGGTTTTGGGGGCTGATAAAAGATTCTGGAGCTGATAAAAGATTTTGGGGCTGATAAAATATTTTGGAGCTGATAGAAGATTCTGGGGCCGATAAAAGGTTTTGGAGCTGATAAAAGATTTTGGTGCTTATTAAATATTCTGGAGCTGATTAAATGTTTTGGGGCTGAGAAAAGATTCCGGTGCTGATAAAAGATTTGGGGGGTGATAAAATATTTTGGTGCTGATAAAAGACTTTGGGGCTGATAAATGTTTTGGGTCTGAGAGAGGATTTTGGGGCTGATAAAAGATTTTGGGGCTGATAAAGGTTTTGAGGCTGAGGAAAGATTTTGAGGCTGAGGAAAGATTTTTGCGGCTGATAAAATATTTTGGATCTGATAAAAGATTTTGGTGCTGATTAAATATTCTGGAGCTGCTCAAAGGTTTTGGGGCGGGCTCCAAAGGTTCGCTCGCTCCCATTCCTGCTCCGTGCCCGAGCTGTCATGGTTTATTTTGTTTGGGTGGATTTTCTCTNTTACGGTGCTGATAAAAGATTTTGGTGCTGAGAAAAGATTACGGTGCTGATAAAAGATTTTGGTGCTGATAAATGTTTTGGGTCTGAGAGAGGATTTTGGGGCTGAGGAAAGATTTTGGTGTTGATAAAAGATTCTGGAGCTGCTAAAATGTTTTGAGGCTGAGGAAAGATTTTGGGACTGATAAAATATTTTGGAGCTGATAGAAGGTTCTGGGGCTGATAAAAGGTTTTGGAGCTGATAAAAGATTTTGGTGCTGACTAAATATTCTGGAGCTGATAAAAGATTTTGGGGCTGAGAAAATATTCCAGTGCTGATAAAAGATTTGGGGGGTGATAGAAGACTTTGGGGCTGATAAATGTATTGGGTCTGAGAAAGGATTTTGGGGCTGATAAAAGATTCTGGAGCTGATAAAAGGTTTTGAGGCTGAGGAAAGATTTTTGGGGCTGATAAAAGATTTTGGTGCTGATTAAATATTCTGGAGCTGGTAAAAGGTTTTGAGGCTGATAAAAGGTTTTGGGGGCTGACAAAAGATTCTGGAGCTGATAAAAGATTTTGGGGCTGATAAAGGTTTTGGGGCTGATAAAAGGTTTTGAGGCTGAGGAAAGATTTTGGGACTGATAAAATATTTTGGAGCTGACAGAAGATTCTGGGTCTGATAAAAGGTTTTGGAGCTGCTAAAAGGTTTTGGTGCTGATTAAATATTCTGGAGCCGATAAAGGTTTTGGGGCTGATAAAAGATTCTGGAGCTGATAAAATATTTTGGTGCTGATTAAATGTTCTGGAGCTGGTAAAAGGTTTTGGGGGCTGATAAAAGATTCTGGAGCTGATAAAAGATTTTGGGGCTGATAAAAGGTTTTGCGGCTGAGGAAAGATTTTGGGGCTGATTAAATATTTTGGAGCTGATAAAAGGTTTTGGGGGCTGATTAACTATTCTGGAGCTGGTAAAAGGTTTTGGGGCGGGCTCCAAAGGTTCGCTCGCTCCCATTCCTNCAGCTCCAGAATCTTTTCTGAGCCCCAAAACCTTTTATCAGCTTCAGAATATTTAATCAGCTCCAAAATATTTTATCAGCTCCAGAATCTTTTCTCAGCCCCAAAACCTTTATCAGCCCCAAAATCTTTTATCAGCCCCAAAATCCTTTATCAGCTCCAAAACCTTTATCAGTCCCAAAGTCTTTTATCAGCACCAGAATCTTTTATCATTTCCAAAATATTTTATCAGCTCCAGAATCTTTTATCAGCCCCAAAACCTTTTATCAATCCCAGAATCTTTTATGATTTCCAAAATATTTTATCAGCCCCAAAGTCTTTTATCATGCCCAGAATATTCTATCAGCCCCAAAACCTTTATCAGCCCCAAAACTTTTTATCAGCTCCAGAATATTTTATCAGCTCCAAAATATTTTATCAGCTCCAGAATCTTTTATTAGCCCCAAAACTTTTATCAGCCCCAAAACCTTTATCAGCCCCAAAATCTTTTATCAGACCCAAAATCCTTTATCAGCTCCAAAACCTTTATCAGTCCCAAAGTCTTTTATCAGCTCCAGAACCTTTTATCAGCCCCAGAATCTTTTATCATTTTCAAAATATTTTATCAGCTCCAGAATCTTTTATCAGCCCCAAAACCTTTTATCCATCCCAGAATCTTTTCTCATTTAGAAAATATTTTCTCAGCCCCAAAGTCTTTTATTATCCCCGAATCTTTTATCAGCTCCAGAACCTTTTATCAGCCCCAGAATCTTTTATCATTTTCAAAATATTTTATCAGCTTCAAAGCCTTTTATCAGCCCTAAAACCTTTTATCAGCTCCAAAATATCTTCTCAGGCCCAAAATCCTTTATCAGCCCCAAAACCTTTTTCAGCCCCAAAACCTTTTAACAGCTCCAAAATATTTTATCAGCTCCAGAATCTTTTCTCATCCCCAAAATCTTTTATCAGCCCCAAATCTTTTATCAGCCCCAAAACCTTTATCAGCCCCAAAGTCTTTTATCACCCCCCAAATCTTTTATCAGTGCCAGAATCTTTTCTCACCCCCAAAATATTTTCTCAGCCCCAAAATCCTTTAACAGCCCCAAAACTTTATAAGTCCCAAAATCTTTTATGAGCTCCAAAACCGTTTATCAGCCCCAGAATTTCTTCTCAGCCCCCAAACCTGCAGGGAGGGAGCAGAACCAGAACCAGCCCAGGTTCCAGANCTCCGTGCCCGAGCTGTCATGGTTTATTTTGTTTGGGTGGATTTTCTCTCCGGCCGTGCCCCCTCCCCGGCCAGGCAGAGCCTTTTCCCAGGGAGCTGCGCCTCTCCCCGGGCTCATTAGCATCCRGCTGCATAATTAGAGGCGCGGGCATTGTTATGCAAAGCAGCCTCGGATGACAACACTTCAGCCCCGACGACGCAGGAACGCCGCCAGCAAGTTTCTCACACTGGTTTTAGCCAAGGCAAACCCGACTCGGAGGTTTTAATTAATTAATTAATTAATTAATGGGGGCTGAGCTCCGCTGAGAGCCCTGCAGCCCTCGGGCCGTGCGCTCCATCTTTTCGTGGGGTGGAATTTTGGGGTGGTTGGGGTTGGAAAGGAGCTGGAAGCTCATCCCATCCCAGCCCAGAGATCAGGGATGAGCCAAGCTGGCCTTGGGCACTTCCAGGGATGGGGCAGCCACGGGATAACTGTGAATCAAGCTCGGATTTTCATCCCCATGTTCCCCAAAACTCCAATAATTTGGAGCAAATCAAGCTCAAATTTTTATCCTCATCTTCCCCAAAACTCCTGATTTGGAGCAAATCAGGTTCAGATTTTCTTCCTCCTCTCCCATCCCAAATTCCAATAATTTGGAGCAAACCAGGCTCAGATTTTCCATCCTCCTTGCCATCCTCAAATTCCAGTTATTTGGAGCAAATCAAGGTCAGATTTTAATCCTCATCTTCTGCAAAACTCCAATAATTTGGAGCAAAACATGCTCAGATTTTCTTCCTCCTCTCCCACCCCAAACTTTCAATAATTTGAAGCAAACCAGGATCAGATTTTCATCCTCCTCTCCCACCCCAAATTGCAATTATTTGGAGCAAATCAAGTTCAGATTGTAATCCTCATCTTCCCCAAATTCCAATAATTTGGAGCAAATCAGGTTGAGATTTTCATCCTCCTCTCCCACCCAAATTCCAATAATTTGGAACAAACCAGGATCAGATTTTCATCCTCATCTCCCACTTCAAATTGCAATTATTTGGAGCAAATCAAGCTCAGATTTTAATCCTCATCTTCCCCAAATTCCAATAACTTGGAGCAAACCAGGCTCAGATTTCCAGGGAAGGATTCCTTGCATGGAACGCTTTTAACTCAATAAAAACAAATTCAAGGGAAGGATTCCTTCCACAAAAAGCTTTTCCTGCCCCCAAATCAGCACCTTGGAGGGGTTTCTGCTGGCTCTGGGTGGATTCTGGTGCTTGGGGGAAGGAGGAGAAGCTGGCCCAGGACACCTCAGGGGAGCAGCTGGATCTGAGCCCCTCTCCTGGAATTTTCCCCTTCCCTGCTGCTTTCCCTGCTCCTCAGGCAGGAGATGGGAGCAGGGTCACGTTAAAGGCACTGAAAAGAGTCATTTCTCCCAGAAAAGCTGTAAAATAGCTATAAAATYGCTCCTATTTCTATAAAATAGGAGCTGATATTCAAATAATTCCAGCAGAGCCAGGGGAAAACTCCCCCAGGTTGCCTGACCCCACTGAGAGCAGCGCATTCAGCACAGGGCAGAGCAAAAGGGAGAATAAAGGTGGATTTCTGGCTCTAAGAAATTCCCAAGCCCCGTTTCCAGAAGGGATTTTCCTTCCCAAGGGCCAAAGTCCCATTCCCTGGCAGTGGGGTTTGCAGCCTCASCTCTGCCAAGAGTTTCAGAGCCTCCAGTCAGAGGATTTTGCTCCATGGGAGGAAGTTTAGAAACCTTTTATCAGCCCCAAAAACTTTTATTAACTCCAGAATATTTAATCAGCTCCAAAATATTTTATCAGCTCCAGAATCTTTTATCAGCCCCAAAATCTTTTATCAGCTCCAAAATATTTTATCAGCCCCAAAATCTTTTATCAGACCCAAAATCCTTTATCAGCCCCAAAATCTTTTATCAGCACCCAAAATCCTTTATCAGCTCCAAAAGCTTTATCAGTCCCAAAGTCTTTTATCAGCTCCAGAATCTTTTATCAGCCCCCAAACCTTTTATCAGTCCCAGAATCTTTTCTCATTTAGAAAATATTTTCTCAGCCCCAAAATATTTTCTCAGCCCCAAAGTCTTTTATTATCCCCGAATCTTTTATCAGCTCCAGAACCTTTTATCAGCCCCAGAACCTTTTATATTTTTCAAAATGTTTTATCAGCCTCAAAGCCTTTTATCAGCCCTAAAACCTTTTATCAGCTCCAAAATATCTTCTCAGGCCCAAAATCCTTTATCAGCCCCAAAACCTTTTAACAGCTCCAAAATATTTTATCAGCTCCAGAATCTTTTCTCATCCCCAAAATCTTTTATCAGCCCCAAAACCTTTATCAGCCCCAAAGTCTTTTATCACCCCCCAAATCTTTTATCAGCGCCAGAATCTTTTCTCATCCCCAAAATATTTTCTCAGCCCCAAAATCCTTTAACAGCCCCAAAACTTTATAAGTCCCAAAATCTTTTATGAGCTCCAAAACCGTTTATCAGCCCCAGAATTTCTTCTCAGCCCCCAAACCTGCAGGGAGGGAGCAGAACCAGAACCAGAACCAGCCCAGGTTCCAGACCCTGCTGTGTCCAGGGAAATCCTGGAAAATTCCCCAGAATCCCTCCAGGCTCCTTTCCCAGGTCCCTGAGAGGATATCACTGATCCCTCTCCCAACTCCTGGAATTTTAGAAGTTTTTTTTTTTTGCTGGGTAAATCTTTATTGTCCTTTCTTGCCAAGGGAGTGATTTTGCAGCAGAGCAAAGAAAAAAAAAAATACAGAGTTGATTTTGGGGCACAAATTCCCAATCTGGCCCTGCTCYGCTGCTCCCTGCTCCACTCCTTGTGCAAAGTGAAAAAATAACCCAGAGAAATCAAATATTCCCTAAAGCTGGGCCCGCAGTTAATGTTCAGCAGCTCAGAAAAAAATGACAACTCTTTGTTTAGACTTTCTCCTAATTCATATTTCATCCGGGCCTCCCCTAATCCAGACTCAATCCATCTTCCCTCCTGTTTGTTTTCTCTCCCCCCTCCCTTTTTTTTCCTTTTTTTTTTTTT
>NDFG01000169.1:198243-208733 GCA_002167245.1 Sporophila hypoxantha
CCGCGGGTTATTTCCTGCCTGGCGTCCTGGAGGAGCAGAGGAGCCTTCGGTCCCAATCTGCTTGTCCAGCACCATTAAAGGCCTCTGCACGCAACGCCGCGCCTCAGAAATAAAATCAAAGATAAAATAAAAACCAGCCCCTCTGTTTTACTCTGAAAATGTCGAGAGGCTCTTTGTCCCCGCGCCCCCAGGCCGGGTCCCATCATCCTCCCCAGGCCGAGAGGAGGAGAGCCTTCCCACACCCGCCCCGGCTTTTTGGGAAAAGAAGTCAAGTTCCGCGCCTTGGGGTTCGGTGACCTCTGAGCGCTGCTCCCCGGAATTTCATCCTCCTGCCCTTTCCCGGCTGGGGCGCGGAGGAAGGGTTAAAGCTGTTGGGCAGAGGCAGGAGAGGGAAGGCTGCTGGGGTGGTCTGGGGGCAAGAGCTGGGCCGGCAGGCAGCGATTTCACCACCCCGAGATTGCCTCCATGACTGGGCTCAGCCCTGCGCAGGCCGGAGTCCATCCCCGCTGGCAGCCGCGGGGCTCAGTCGCGCTTCGGATGCACAGGGAAATGCCAGCAGCCAGCTTCTAGCACCAGTCTGCACCCAGTTGGCACCAGTCTGGCACCAGTTGGGGGGGAGTCAGGTGACCTTCGCCTGCTAGGAGCTGGGAGCTTTTGGGGGATGTGCAGCAGGGGATGATGCCGAGCACCAGTTCTGGCACCAGTTTGGCACAGTCTGGACAGTTTGGCACCAGTGAACATCCCTGCAGGAGCTGGGAGCTTTGGGATGGCACAGGGAAAATCCAGCACCAGTTTGGCACAGTTGGCAACAGTTTTGGACACCAGTGAACATCCCTGCAGGGAGTGGGAGAACTTTGGGATGCCTTGCAAAAATCCAGCACCAGTCGGCACCAGTCTGCGGATCAGTTTGGGACCAGTGCACCTCCCTGGAGTGGAGCTGGGAGCTTTGGGGATGCACAGGAAATCCAGCACCAGTTTGGCACCAGTTTGGCACCAGCTGAACCTCCTAGCAGGGAGCTTGGGGAGCTTGGGATGCCACTGCAAAAATCCAGCACCAGTTGGCCATTTGCACCAGTGCACCTCCTGGGAGAGTTTTGGTGAACTGCAGCTTTGGGATCCCTGCAAAATCCAGCACCAGTTGCCAGTTTGCCCAGTTGGTCAACCATCCTGGAGAAAGTTGGGTGGAATGCAGCCTTTTGGGATGCCTGCAAAAATCCAGCAACCAGTTTTGGCACAGTTTGGCACCAGTCTTGGACCAGTTTGCACCATGGTGTTTGGTACTGGTTGACACTCCCTGGAGGGAGTTGGGTGGAACTGCAGCTTTGGGGTGCCCTGACAAAAATCCAGCACAGTTTGGCCCAGGTTTGGCACCAGTGAAACCTCCATGGAGGAAGCTAGGGGTGGAAACTTGCAGCCGTTGGGGCGCTTTGGGGATGCACTGCAAAAATCCAGCACCTGAACCTGATCCCAATCCCACTGATCCTGATCCTTGATCCCATCCTGTCCCAATCTGATCCGATCCTGATCTCTGACCTTGATCCATCCTGATTGTCCTATCTGTCCCATCCATCCTATCCTGACCCTCTTCGCCAGTCCAGGCTCACAATCCTGTCTGGGCCACTTTCCTGGCTGTGACACGTCTCACTCTGGGAGGACACAAAGGAACAGCACCAGTTCCCAATCCCAATCCTCCCCTGCACAGGAACAAATCCTTGTTCTCCTTTCTTGCCAGGGAATGATTTTGCCAGCAGGGCAAAAAACCCCCAGTGGATTTTGGGTGGATCACCGTAGGACACAAAGGAAACAGCCCCAATTCCCAATTCCCAATCTGCCCCTGCTCCCCTCACAGGAACAGCAACAAATTCCCAATCCAGCCCTGCTCCCTGCACAGGAACAAATCTTTGTTCTCCTTTCTTGCCAGGGAAGATTTTGCAGCAGGGCAAGAAAAAAACAAAACAAAACAACCAGTTGGATTTTGGGGTGGATCACTGCTCCCAATTCCCAAAATTCCAATCCCCCCTGCCAGAGTCCCTTGGTGCTGGCTGGTGACCAGCCAGCAGTGCACAACCCCTTGTTTCCCTGGAGATTGCTTCAGGGTAGGGGCACTATTATTATTATTATTATTTATATATTATATTATTATTATTATTATTATTATTATTATCTATTTTTTTTTCTCTCCAGGCCTCCCCAGCAGCTGTTGAGCAATCCCTGGTTTTCCCAAAACAAACAGGAGGCAGCTCTGGCGGCCAAATGTCCCAGGCTCTGGCTGGAGTGAGAGTCAGCGCAGAGCCCGGGGCAAGCTGCTCTTTCTCCCCCTCCTCTCCTCCTCCTCCTGCGGGAATCAGGAGCTGAGCAGGAGAGGATTCAGGCTGGAATCCCAAAGGATGGTGCTGGAGGATGAAGATGTTGGATTTCTTTCATATGAAGAAATAATATTTAATATTAAATTCAAGAAGATAGATTTCATTATTAAATTAATGATATAATCTTTGTTGATATTATTCTGATAGGATGATATGATAATATATTGATTTAGTATATGATATTATAGTATATTTAATATGTGATAGCATATGATATTACATTAATTATAATTATTATGTATATGTAATGTTTATATATATATAAATAATATTATAATATAATATATAATAATATATAATATAAATATAAATAATATATTAATAACTATTTTATAATATCATACATTATAATATAATATAACAATATATATGATATTATATAGGCATATAATGATAGATGATATTTATTATATATAACAACTATTGATATATAATAGATAAATTATTTATATATCCTATATATAATATATATACATAATTATAGTGTATATATATAATTATATATATTATATATAATATTACATAATATTATTACATAATTACATAATATTATATACAATATTATATTATATATATTATATATAATATATATTACAATATTTATTACATTAAATATAATATTATATATTTATACTATAATATTATATTATACAACAATATGTATTACTATGATATTATATTGTTACCATATAATTTTTAAATTAATGATAGATTTAAATGCATAATATTAATGAAAGTTAATTATAAAATTAAAGAAATAATATTTTAATTATGATATGTCTTTGACATGAAAGATTTAGGGTTTTATCCCATAAGTGGAGGTTTGGTTTTTATGCCCAGGGGGCTCTGGGTTTGGGGTTTGTGCCAGATCTGCACCCCAAACCTGACCCCAGCTCCCCAAGTGCCTCCCAGGTGACAATGACCCAAAATTGAACATTTTTTCCCATTTTTCCAGCAGGGCCGGGGCTCTGCTCCTTTCTCTGCTCCCTCCTCCCAGGCAGGCACCAGGTTTGCTCCAGCCTCTGCAGATCTGCTACAAAACCCCACAAAATGCTGCTAAAAAGGATTTTTTTGCGCTCAGGGAGGCTGGGAAGCGCTTTGCAGATGTGCTGGGTTGGTGTTTGCCAAACAGTTCTGCTTTTCAGGGACCAGAAACACAAAAAATCCCCAAAATCCGAGAGGGAATAAACCAAAAACCCCGCGGGAGCAGCTGAGGACTGAGGTTTGGGTTTTATAACCCTTTTCAGAGCCGCTGCCACCCACCCCATCCCATCCCATCCCATCCCTCCCATCCCATCCCATCCATCCATCCCATCCATCCCATCCATCCATCCCACCCCATCCTCCCATCCATCCGTCCCATCCCATTCCATCCCATCCATCCCATCCCATCCCATCCATCCCATCCCATCCATCCCATCCCATCCTGGCTGGAGCTGCTGCAGGTGCAAAGCTTGAAGGAGAAGATGAGAATTATCCAGCATTATGCTATTAATCCTAATATTTTTTTTCTTCTTTTAACTCATTTTTGCTATTTTCTTTTTGCTATTTTCTAATCCCTGTTTTTGTCCCCCAAAATAAATGGAAATGAAGGGTTTTGCTCATGGCTCTTCCCATGGTTTATATTTTTCTAATATTTCATTTTTTCCCCTTTCTTTTAAATTCATTTCTGTTATTTCTTGAGTTCCTAACAATCCATATTTGTGCTGTGAATCAACCCAAATTTTGGGCCACCAGAGGAGAAGCCCCTGACCCCCATAATTTTTAGGCTGGAACAGTGTTTTGGGGTTTTTTCTTTGAAGATCAATGTGAGGCTTGCATAAAGCTTTAAAATTAGTGCTGCCTTTTCTGGATTTCCAGAATGAAGAGTTTAATTTTTCTTAATATTTCATTTTTTCCCCTTCTTTTAAACTCATTTTTGCTATTTCTTTTTGCTATTTTTCTAATCCCTGTTTTGTCCCCAAAAATGAATGGAAATGAAGGGTTTTGCTCACTGCTCTTCCCATGGGTTTAATTTTCTAATATTCTCATTTTTCCCCTTCTTTTAGCTAATTTTTACTTATTTCTTGAGCTTCCTACAATCCAGATTTGTTGCTGTGATCACCCAAATTTTGGCCACATGAAGAAAAGCCCCTGAACCCATAATTTTTAGGCTGGAACAGTTTTTGGATTTTTTTTTGAAGGTCAACGTGAGGCTTGCATAAAGCTCTTAAAAATTAGTGCTGCCTTTTCTGGACCCTTAGTGGACCCTTTTCTGGTGGATTTCCAGATGAAGGGTTTAATTTTTCTAATATTTCATTTTTTCCCTTCTTTTAAACTCATTTTTGCTATTTCTTTTTTCCTATTTTCCAATCCCTGTTTTGTCCCCAGAATAAATGGAAGATGAAGGTTTTGCTTCACTGCTCTTTCCATGGGTTTCTGGATTCTTTTTCCAGGACCCTTTTCTGGATTTTCCAGAATGAAGATTTTTGCTTTTCAATGGTTTAATTTTTCTAATATTTAATTTTTCCCCTTCTTTTAAACTCATTCTTGCTATTCTTGAGCTCCTAAAAAATCCAGATTGTGCTGTGGATCACCTGAATTTGAGCCCTTGAACCCATAATTTTTTAGGCTGAAACAGTTTTTTGGGTTTTTTTTTTGAAACTCAACCTGGAGCTTGCATTAAAGCTTCTTTAAAATTTAGTGCTGCCTTTTCTGGATTTTCCAGAATGAAGAGTTTAATTTTTCTAATATTTAATTTTTTCCCTTCTTTTAAACTCATTTTTGCTATTTCTTTTTGCTATTTTCTAATCCCTGTTTTGTCCCCAGAATAATGGAAATGAAGGGTTTTTGCTTCACTGCTCTTCCCATGGGTTAATTTTTCTATTTTCATTTTTTCTTCTTCTTTTAAACTCATTTTTGCTATTTCTTGAGTTTCCTAAAACCCAGATTTGTAGCTGTGATTCACCCAAATTTTGGCCACCATGAGGAGAAGCCCCTGAACCCCATAATTTTTTTAGCTGGAAACAGTTTTTTTTGAGTTTTTTTTTTTTTGAAGATCAACGTATGGTTTGCATAAACTCTTAAAATTAGTGCTGCCTGTTCTGGACCCTTTAGTGGACCCTTTTCTGTGATTTTCCAGAATGAAGAGTTTTGCTCTTTCCAATGGTTTAATTTTTCTAATATTTAATTTTTTTTCCCTTCTTTTAAACTCATTTTTGCTATTTCTTTTTGCTATTTCTACTTCCCTGCTTTGTCCCCAAAAGAAATGGAAAATGAAGGGTTTGCTCACTTAGCTCTTCCCAGTGAGTTTAATTTTTCTAATATTTCATTTTTTTCTTCTTCTTTTAAACTCATTTTTGCTATTTCTTTTTGCTATTTTCTAATGTTCAATTTTTCTAATATTTAATTTTTTCCCTTCTTTTAAACTCATTTCTGCTATTTTTGAGCTCCTAAAAATCCAGAGTTTGTGCTGTGATCACCCAAATTTGAGCCTGAACCCCATAATTTTTAGGCTGAAACAGTTTTTTTTTTTTTTTTTTAAGCTCAACCTGAGGCTTGCAAAAGCTCTTAAAATTAGTGCTGCTTTCAAGCCCAAGGGCCGGAATAAGGTTTACAAGCCATAAAAGCCTCTTATCAAAGTTGATTTCCTCCAACGCACCTTTCATCTTTTATAGTATTTGCTTTTCAAATCTTGAACTTAAAAGGATTAAACAGGTTAAAAGAAAAAAAAAAAAAGGAAAAAAAAGGAGGGGGGAGAGAAACAAACAGGAGGGAAGATGGATTGAGTCTGGATTAGAGGGGGGCCCGGATGAAAATATGAATTAGGAGAAAGTCTAAACAAAGAGTTGTCATTTTTTTCTGAGCTGCTGAACATTAACTGCGGGCCCAGCTTTAGGGAATATTTGATTTCTCTGGGTTATTTTTTCACTTTGCACAAGGAGTGGAGCAGGGAGCAGCTGAGCAGGGCCAGATTGGGAATTTGTGCCCAAAATCAATCTGTATTTTTTTTTTTCTTTGCTCTGCTGCAAAATCACTCCCTTGGCAAGAAAGGACAATAAAGATTTACCCAGCAAAAAAACTTCTAAAATTCCAGGAGTTGGGAGAGGGATCAGTGATCTCCTCTCAGAGAACCTGGGAAAGGAACCTGGAGGGATTTGGGGAATTTTCCTGGATTTCCTGGACACAGCAGGATCTGGACCTGGGCTGGTTCTTGGTTTCTGCTCCCTCCCTGCAGGTTTGGGGGCTGAGAAGAAATTCTGGGGCTGATAAACGGTTTTGGAGCTCATAAAAGATTTTGGGACTTATAAAGTTTTGGGGCTGTTAAAGGATTTTGGGGCTGAGAAAATATTTTGGGGGTGAGAAAAGATTCTGGCACTGATAAAAGATTTGGGGGGTGATAAAAGACTTTGGGGCTGATAAAGGTTTTGGGGCTATAAAGATTTGGGCTGTAAAAGATTTTGGGGGATGAGAAAAAGATTCTGGAGCTGATAAAATATTTTGGAGCTGTTAAAAGGTTTTGGGGCTGAAAAAGGTTTTGGGCTGATAAAGGATTTTGGGCCTGAGAAGATATTTGGAGCTGATAAAAGGTTTTAGGGCTGATAAAAGGCTTTGAAGCTGATAAAAATTTTTGAAAATGATAAAAGATTCTGGGGCTGATAAAGGTTCTGGAGCTGATAAAAGATTCGGGGATAATAAAAGAACTTTTGGGCTGAGAAAATATTTTCTAAATGAAAAAAGATTCTGGGATGATAAAAGGTTTTGGGGCTGATAAAAGATTCTGGAGAGCTGATAAAATCATTTTTAAATGATAAAAGATTCTGGGCTGATTAAAAGGTCTGAGCTGATAAAAGACTTTGGATGATAAAGGTTTGGAGCTGATAAAGGATTTGGGTCTGATAAAAGATTTTGGGCTGATAAGGTTTTGGGGCTGATAAAAGTTTTGGGGCTATAAAGATTCTGGAGCTGATAAAATATTTTGGAGCTGATAAAATTTCTGGAGCTGATAAAAGTTTTGGGGCTGATAAAGGTTTTGGGGCTGATAGAATATTCTGGGATGATAAAAGAATTTGGGGCTGATAAAATATTTGGAAATCATAAAAGATTCTGATGATAAAGAGGTTTGGGGCTGATAAAGATTTCTAGGACTGATAAAAATATTTTGTTAAATGATAAAAATTCTGGTGCTGATAAAAGACTTTTGGGACTGATAAGGTTTGGAGCTGAAAAAGGATTTTGGGCTGATAAAGATTTTGGGGCTGATAAAGTTTTGGGCTGAGAAAAGATTCTGAGCTGATAAAATATTTTGGAGCTGATTAAATATTCTGAAGCTGATAAAAGTTTTGGGCTCAGAAAAGATTCTGGAGCTATAAAATATTTTGGAGCTGATAAAAGTTCTGGACTGATAAAAGATTTTGGCTACAAAAGATTCTGAGCTGATAAATATATTGGAGCTGATTAAATATTCTGGAGTTAATAAAGATTTTGGGCTGATAAAAGGTTTCTAAAACTTCCTCCCATGGAGCACAATCTCTGACTGGAGGCTCTGAAACTCTTGGCAGAGTGACGCTGCAAACCCCACTGCCAGGGAATGGGACTTTGGCCCTTGGAAGGAAAAATCCCTTCTGAAACGGGGCTTGGGAATTTCTTAGAGCCAGAAATCCACCTTATTCTCCTTTTGCTTGCCCCGTGCTGAATGCTGCTGCTCTCAGTGGGTCAGGCAACCTGGGGGAGTTTTCCCCTGGCTCTGCTGGAATTATTTGAATATCAGCTCCTATTTTATAGAAATAGGAGCTATTTTATAGCTATTTTACAGCTTTTCTGGGAGAAATGACTCTTTTCAGTGCCTTTAACGTGACCTCTCCCACTTCCTGCCTGAGGAGCAGGGAAAAGCAGCAGGGAAGGGAAAATTCCAGGAGAGGGGCTCAGATCCAGCTGCTCCCCTGAGGTGTCCTGGGCCAGCTTCTCCTCCTTCCCCAAGCACCAGAATCCACCAGAGCCGCAGAAACCCCTCCAAGGTGCTGATTTGGGGGCAGGAAAAGCTTTTTGTGGAAGGAATCCTTCCCTTGAATTTTTGTTTTTATTGAGTTAAAAGCGTTCCATGCCAAGGAATCCTTCCCTGGAAATCTGAGCCTGGTTTGCTCCAATTCATTGGAGTTTGGGGAAGATGAGGATGAAAATCTGAGCTTGATTTGCCTCCAAATAATTGCAATTTGAAGTGGGAGAGGAGAGATGGAAAATCAGAGCTGCTTTTGTTCCAAATATGGGAATTTGGAGATGGAGAGGAGGAAGAAAAATTGGAACCTGATTTCTCCAATTATTGAAGTTTTGGGGTGGGAGAGGAGGATGAAATTGAACCTGATTTGCTCCAAATCAAGAAGTTTTGGGGAAGATTGAGGATCATGGGAAGAGCAGTGAGCAAAACCCTTCATTTCCATTTCTTTTGGGGACAAAGCAGGGATTAGAAAATAGCAAAAAGAAATAGCAAAAATGAGTTTAAAAGAAGGGAAAAAAAATTAAATATTAGAAAAATTAAACCATTGGAAGAGCAAAACTCTTCATTCTGGAAAATCCAGAAAAGGGTCCACTAAGGGTCCAGAACAGGCAGCACTAATTTTAAGAGCTTTATGCAAACCTCACGTTGATCTTCAAAAAAAAAACTCAAAAAAACTGTTCCAGCCTAAAAAATTATGGGGTTCAGGGGCTTCTCCTCATGGTGGCCAAAATTTGGGTGATCACAGCACAAATCTGGGTTTTTAGGAACTCAAGAAATAGCAAAAATGAGTTTAAAAGAAGAAGAAAAAATGAAATATTAGAAAAATTAAACCCATGGGAAGAGCAGTGAGCAAAACCCTTCATTTCCATTTATTCTGGGGACAAAACAGGGATTAGAAAATAGCAAAAAGAAATAGCAAAAATGAGTTTAAAAGAAGGGGAAAAATTAAATATTAGAAAAATTAAACTCTTCATTCTGGAAAATCCAGAAAAGGCAGCACTAATTTTAAGAGCTTTATGCAAGCCTCAGGTTGAGTTTCAAAAAAAAAAACCCAAAAAACTGTTTCAGCCTAAAAATTATGGGGTTCAGGGCTCAAATTCAGGTGATCACAGCACAAATCTGGATTTTTAGGAGCTCAAGAAATAGCAGAAATGAGTTTAAAGAAGGGGAAAAAATTAAATATTAGAAAAATTAAACCATTGGAAAAGCAAAAATCTTCATTCTGGAAAATCCAGAAAAGGGTCCTGGAAAAGAATCCAGAAACCCATGGGAAGAGCAGTGAGCAAAACCCTTCATTTCCATTTATTCTGGGGACAAAACAGGGATTGGAAAATAGGAAAAAGAAATAGCAAAAATGAGTTTAAAAGAAGGGAAAAAATGAAATATTAGAAAAATTAAACCCTTCATTCTGGGAAATCCAGAAAAGGGTCCACTAAGGGTCCAGAAAAGGCAGCACTAATTTTAAGAGCTTTATGCAAGCCTCACGTTGACCTTCAAAAAAAATCCCAAAAAAACTGTTCCAGCCTAAAAATTATGGGGTTCAGGGGCTTTTCTTCATGGTGGCCAAAATTTGGGTGATCACAGCACAAATCTGGATTGTTAGGAACTCAAGAAATAGTAAAAATTAGCTTAAAAGAAGGGGGAAAAATGAAATATTAGAAAAATTAAACCCATGGGAAGAGCAGTGAGCAAAACCCTTCATTTCCATTCATTTTTTGGGGACAAAACAGGGATTAGAAAATAGCAAAAAGAAATAGCAAAAATGAGTTTAAAAGAAGGGGAAAAAATGAAATATTAGAAAAATTAAACTCTTCATTCTGGAAAATCCAGAAAAGGCAGCACTAATTTTAAAGCTTTATGCAAGCCTCACATTGATCTTCAAAGAAAAACCCCAAAAAAACTGTTCCAGCCTAAAAAATTATGGGGTTCAGGGGCTTCTCCTCATGGTGGCCAAAATTTGGGTGATCACAGCACAAATATGGATTGTTAGGAACTCAAGAAATAACAGAAATGAATTTAAAAGAAGGGGGAAAAAATGAAATATTAGAAAAATTAAACCCATGGGAAGAGCAGTGAGCAAAACCCTTCATTTCCATTTATTTTGGGGACAAAACAGGGATTAGAAAATAGCAAAAAGAAATAGCAAAAAT
>NDFG01000169.1:216869-234864 GCA_002167245.1 Sporophila hypoxantha
CCTCAGTCCTCAGCTGCTCCCGCGGGGTTTTTGGGTTTATTCCTCTCGGGATTTTGGGGATTTTTGGTGTTCTTGTCCCTGAAAAGCAGAAGCTGTTTGCAAACACCAACCCAGCACCTCTGCAAAGCACTCCCAGCCTCCCTGAGCTGCAAAAAAATCCTTTTAGCAGCYATTTTGTGGGGTTTTGTACAGATCTGCAGAGGCTGGGAGCAAACCTGGTGCCTGCCTGGGAGGKGGGAGCAGAGAAAGGAGCAGAGCCCCGGCCCTGCTGGAAAAATGGGAAAAAATGTTCAATTTTGGGTCATTGTCACCTGGGAGGCGCTCTGGGGAGCTGGGGTCAGGTTTGGGGTGCAGATCTGGCACAAACCCCAAACCCCAGAGCCYCCCCTGGGCATAAAAACCAACCTCCACTTATGGGATAAAACCCCTGAATCTTTCATCGTCAAGAACATATCATATTAAATATTATTTCCTTAATTTTATAATTTCTCTCATTAATATTATGCATTTAATTCTATCATTAATTTAAAAATTATATGGTAACAATATAATATCATAGTATACATATTGTTGTATAATATAATATTATAGTATAAATAATATAATATTATATTATAATGTATATAATATTGTATATAATATTATATATAATATATATAATATAATATTGTATATAATATTATGTAATTATGTAATAATATTATGTAATATTATATATAATATATATAATTATATATACACTATAATTATGTATATGATATTATATATAGGATATATAATAATTTATCTATTATATATCATATAGTATGTTATATATAATAAATAATCTTTATCATTATATGCTATATAATATCATATATATTGTTATATTATATTATAATGTATGATATTATAAAATAGTTATTATATTATATTATATTATATTATATTATATTACATTACATAATATATAATTAATGTAATATCATATGCTATCATATATTATAATATACTATAATATCATATACTATCATATATTATCATATCATCCTATCAGATAATATCAACAAGATTATATCATTAATTTAATAATGAATCTATCTTCTTGAATTTAATATTAAATATTATTTCTTTCATATGAAAGAAATCCAACATCTTCATCCTCCAGCACCATCCTTTGGGATTCCAGCCTGGAATCCTCTCCCTGCTCAGCTCCTGATGTCCCCAGGAGGAGGAGGAGGAGGAGGAGGAGGGGGAGGAAGAGCAGCTGTTGGGCTCAGCAGCCCCGGGCTCTGTGCTGACTCTCACTCCAGCATAGCCTGGGACATTTGGCCGCCAGAGCTGCTCCCTGTTTGTTTTGGGAGAACCAGGGATTGCTCAACAGCTGCTGGGGAGGCCTGGAGACATAATAATAATAATAATAATAATAATAATAATAATAATAATAATAATAATAATAATAATAGTGCCCTACCCTGAGCAATCTCCAGGGAAACCAAGGGGTTTGTGCACTGCTGGCTGTGCCACCAGCAGCACCAGGGACTCTGGGCAGGGAGGGATTGGGAATTTGGGAATTGGGAGCAGTGATCCACCCCAAAATCCACTGGGTTGTTTTGTTTTGTTTTTTTCCTTGCCCTGCTGCAAAATCGCTTCCCTGGCAAGAAAGGAGAACAAAGATTTGTTCCTGTGCAGGGAGCAGGGCTGGATTGGGAATTTGTGCTGTTCCTGTGCAGGGAGCAGGGGCAGATTGGGAATTGGGAATTGGTGCTGTTCCTTTGTGTCCTCACGGTGATCCACCCCAAAATCCACTGGGGGTTTTTTGCCCTGCTGCAAAATCATTCCCTGGCAAGAAAGGAGAACAAGGATTTGTTCCTGTGCAGGGGAGGATTGGGATTGGGAACTGGTGCTGTTCCTTTGTGTCCTCCCAGAGTGAGACGTTGTCACAGCCCAGGAAAGTGGTCCCAGGCAGGATTGTGAGCCTGGATCTGGACGAGAATGGGATCAGGATAGGATGGGATGGGAACAGGATCAGGATCAGGATCAGGATCAGGATCAGGATCAGGATCAGGATCAGGATCAGGATTGGGATCAGGATTGGGATCAGGATCAGGATCAGGATGGGATTGGGATCAGGTTCAGGTGCTGGATTTTTGCAGTGCATCCCAAAGCTCCCCAACGGCTGCAGTTCCACCCCAGCTCTCTCCATGGAGGTTCACTGGTGCCAAACTGGTGCCAAACTGGTGCTGGATTTTTGCAGGGCACCCCAAAGGCTGCAGTTCCACCCAAACTCCCTCCAGGGAGGTGTCAAACCAGTACCAAACCAGCACCAAACTGGTGTCAAACTGGTCCCAGACTGGTGCCAAACTGGTGCCAAACTGGTGCTGGATTTTTGCAGGGCATCCCAAAGGCTGCAGTTCCACCCAAACTTTCTCCAGGGAGGTGCATTGATCCCAAACTGGTGCTAAACTGGTGTCAAACTGGTGCTGGATTTTTGCAGGGTATCCCAAAGGCTGCAGTTCCACCCAAACTCTCTCCAAGGAGGTGCACTGGTGCCAAACTGGTGCCAAACTGGTGCTGGATTTTTGCAGGGCATCCCATAGCTCCCAGCTCCCTGCAGGGAGGTTCACTGGTGCCAAACTGGTGCCAAACTGGTGCTGGATTTCCCTGTGCATCCCCAAAGCTCCCAGCTCACTCCAGGGANTAATAATAATAATAATAATAATAATAATAATAATAATAATAATAATAGTGCCCTACCCTGAGCAATCTCCAGGGAAACCAAGGGGTTTGTGCACTGCTGGCTGTGCCACCAGCAGCACCAGGGACTCTGGGCAGGGGGGGATTGGGAATTTGGGAATTGGGAGCAGTGATCCACCCCAAAATCCACTGTGTTGTTTTGTTTTGTTTTTTTTTCCTTGCCCTGCTGCAAAATCATTCCCTGGCAAGAAAGGAGAACAAAGATTTGTTCCTGTGCAGGGAGCAGGGCTGGATTGGGATTGGGAATTTGTTCCTGTGAAGGGAGCAGGGGCAGATTGGGAATTGGGAATTGGGGCTGTTCCTTTGTGTCCTCACAGTGATCCACGCCAAAATCCACTGGGGGTTTTTTGCCCTGCTGCAAAATCATTCCCTGGCAAGAAAGGAGAACAAGGATTTGTTCCTGTGCAGGGAGCAGGGCTGGATTGGGATTGGGAATTGGTGCTGTTCTTTTGTGTCCTCACAGAGTGAGACGCTGTCACAGCCCAGGAAAGTGGTCCCAGGCAGGATTGTGAGCCTGGATCTGGACAAGGACGGGGTCAGGATGGGATGGGATGGGAACAGGATGGGATCAGGATCAGGATCAGGATCAGGCTGGGATTGGGATCAGGTTCAGGTGCTGGATTTTTGCAGTGCATCCCAAAGCTCCCCAAAGGCTGCAGTTCCACCCAAACTCCCTCCAGGGAGGTGCACTGGCCCCAAACTGGTGCCAAACTGGTGCTGGATTTTTGCAGGGCACCCCAAAGGCTGCAGTTCCACCCCAGCTCCCTCCAGGGAGGTGCACTGGTCCCAAACTGGTGCTGGATTTTTGCAGGGCACCCCAAAGGCTGCAGTTCCACCCCAGCTCNACCCCAGCTCTCTCCAAGGTGGTGCACTGGTGCCAAACCAGTGCCAGACTGGTGCTGGATTTTTGCAGGGCACCCCAAAGGCTGCAGTTCCA
Organism: Sporophila hypoxantha; assembly: GCA_002167245.1. Taxonomy (NCBI): domain Eukaryota; kingdom Metazoa; phylum Chordata; class Aves; order Passeriformes; family Thraupidae; genus Sporophila; species Sporophila hypoxantha. The sequence goes on from NDFG01000169.1 coordinate 220,543, forward strand.
CCCAAATTCCCTCCACAGAGATCCACTGGTGCCAGACTGGTGCTGGATTTTTGCAGTGCATCTCAAAGCTCCCCAAAGGCTGCAGTTCCACCCAAACTCCCTCCAGGGAGGTGTCAAACTGGTACCAAACCGGTACCAAACTGGTGCCAAACTGGTGCCAAACTGGTGCTGGATTTTTGCAGTGTATCCCAAAGCTCCCAGCTCACTCCAGGGAGGTGCACTGATCCCAAACTGGTGCCAAACTGGTGCCAAACTGGTGCTGGATTTTTGCAGTGCGCCCCAAAGGCTGCAGTTCCACCCAAACTTTCTCCAGGGAGGTGCACTGGTGCCAGACTGGTGCCAAACTGGTGCCAAACTGGTGCTGGATTTTCCTGTGCATCCCCAAAGCTCCCAGCTCCCTGCAGGGATGTTCACTGGTGCCAAACTGGTGCCAGACTGGTGCCAGACTGGTGCNACTGGTGCTGGATTTTTGCAGGGCATCCCATAGCTCCCAGCTCCCTGCAGGGAGGTTCACTGGTGCCAAACTGGTGCCAAACTGGTGCTGGATTTCCCTGTGCATCCCCAAAGCTCCCAGCTCACTCCAGGGAGGTGCACTGGTCCCAAACTGATCCCAGACTGGTGCCAGACTGGTGCTGGATTTTTGCAGGGCATCCCAAATCTCCCAGCTCCCTGCAGGGATGTTCACTGGTGCCAAACTGTTGCCAGACTGGTGCCAGACTGGTGCTGGATTTCCCTGTGCATCCCCAAAGCTCCCAGCTCCCTGCAGGGATGTTCACTGGTGCCAAACTGATCCCAGACTGGTGCCAAACTGGTGCCAGACTGGTGCTGGATATCCCTGTGCATCCCCAAAGCTCCCAGCTCCCTGCAGGGAGGTGCACTGATCCCAAACTGGTGCCAGACTGGTGCCAGACTGGTGCCAGACTGGTGCCAGACTGGTGCTGGATTTCCCTGTGCATCCCGTAGCAGCTGAGCCCCCGCGGCTCCCAGCGGGATGGAGCTCCGGGGCTCGCAGGGCTGAGCCCATCCCGGAGCAATCTCGGGGTGGTGAATCGCATCCTGCCGGCCCAGCTCTGCCCCCAGACCCCCCAGCAGACCCTTCCCCTCTCCCTGCCCTGCCCAACAGCCTTTAACCCCTTCCCTCCCGCGCCCCAGCTGCAGGAAAGGGCATGGAGGAGAATTCCAGGGGAGCAGCGCTCAGAGGTCYCCGACCCCGAGCGCGGAACTTCCTTCTTTTCCCAAAAACCGGGGCAGGGTGGTGGAAAGGCTCTGCTCCTGCTCGGCCTGGGGAGGATGTGGGCCCGGCTGGGGGGCGCCGGGATCAAAGAGCCTCTGACATTTTCAGAGCAGAGGGGCTTGGTTTTATTTTATTTTGATTTTATTTCTGAGGGCCSCGTGCGGTCAGAGGCCTTTAATGGTGCTGGAAACAGATGGGCCGAGAGCTCCTCTGCTCCTCCAGGACGCCAGGCAGGAAAATACCGCGGAAAAATGAGCGGTGAGAGTCTTCCCCTCTCCATCCACCATCCCTGCTCCTCTCTGCCTCCCGGAGAGTGGCCCATCCCAAAGATTCCCAAAATTCCCAAATCCTGGAATCACCCATCCCAAAGATTCCCAAAATTCCCAAATCCTGGAATTCTTGAATCCCAAAATTCCCAAATCCTGGAATTCCCCAGCCCAAAGATTCCCAAAATTCCCAAATCCTGGAATTCCTGAATCCCAAAATTCTCAAATCATGGAATTCCCCAGCCCAAATATTCCCAAAATTCCCAAATCCCGGAATCACCCATCCCAAAGATTCCCAAAATTCCTGAATCCTGGAATTCTTGAATCCCAAAATTCCCAAATCCCGGAATCACCCATCCCAAAGATTCCCAAAATTCCTGAATCCTGGAATTCTTGAATCCCAAAATTCCCAAATCCTGGAATTCCCCATCCCAAAGATTCCAAAAATTCCCAAATCCTGGAATCGCCCATCCCAAATATTCCTGAAATTCCAGAATCCTGGAATTCTTGAATCCCAAAATTCACAAATCCTGGAATTCCCCAGCCCAAAGATTCCCAAAATTCCCAAATCTCAGACTTCCCCATCCTAAATATTCCCAAAGTTCCCAAGTCCTAGGATTCCCAAATCCTGGAATTCCCCAATCCCAAAATTCCCCAATCCCAAAATTCCCAAATTCTGGAATTCCTGATCCCAAATATTCCCAGTAATTCACAAATCCCAGAATTCCCCAGCCCAAAGATTCCCAAAATTCCCAAATTCTGGGAATTCCCAAATCCCAGAAATTGGGATCCCAAATATTCCCTGGAATTCCCAAACCCCAGAATTCCCAAAATTCCCAAATCCCGGGAATTCCCAAATCCCAGCAATCGGGATCCCAAAGATTCATGGGAATTCCCAAACCCCAGAATTCCCAAAATTCCCAAATCCCAGAATTTCCAAATTATCCTCTCTCCCTGAGTGAAATCAGCGTTGGGATGCTGCTCCCGGCGTGGCTGAGGAGCAATTTCACCTCTGTTCTTTTGGGGGAAAAAAGGCAAATCTGAGGAAAAGCAGCTTGGTTTGGGGTCCCCCCGCCCCGCCCCCAGCCCTTCCCTCGTTCATGGGCACAAGAAAGAGAAAAAAAGAGAAAATTCTGTTTTTCAGGAGAAGTTCCTGGAACTTTGGGGATCTCTGGGAATGCGGAGCTGCCCCGTGGGGCTCTCCCAAAGCCCTGCRGAGCTTGGAGGCGCCGCTGGGAAGCTCCCAAAGCTCCCCCAGTGCTCCACTTCACCCTCCCCTCTTCCCTGCTTTACCTTCTGTGGGCAAGGCTTTGGGGTAGSTCATGTTTCTCTCTTTCTGCGTGCTTTTAATCACTTTGTTGGGTCTAACTGCTCGGGGTGCTGACGGTTGGAGCTTGGTAATTCGCACGTTTACGTACTGGTTTGACTTTTGAAGGACTGCTGTCCATGCTTTGCTCACGGCTCAGCTAGGGTGATTTGGCTGCAAGACTGTCGGGTTGTAATGAGTGCATTTCTGAAATTTGGGGATTTTATGGCGGTTTCGATAGAAACTTCTCMGAAGGAAGACGGGTGTTTTGCAACTTGTGGGTGCTTAGGTGAACTGTAGGAATTTGTCGGGTTCTTGTGGGTTCTATCTTCTCCCTCAGCGCCGAATTTCCAGGCCAGAACCTGCTCTCCTGGTTTCAGCTGGATCCAGCCCTGCTCCGTTTCCTGCCGGGCTCAGAGATGGGAAAATCTGGGTGGGTTTTGGGTTCGGTTGGGTTTTTTTTGTTTTGAGATACATTGTGTGGTTTTGGAGCGGCTTTAGGCTTTGAAGGAAGAGACTGGATTCTCTAGAGTTCCATCTTTGAATTGTTTAGTATATTTTATTTATATTTTTTTTTTTTTTTGCTGAGCAGAGGTCTGTTCAGCAAGGCAGCTAAGGTACTTTGCTTCTGGGSTGGTGTTGTCATTTTTATCCTATAAACTACATACACCATATTTACTTTTAATTTTTAATACTCATCACTTATGTTAGACAGTGTATTTCTATATAGTGCTATATATATATAGAGAGAGAGAGAGAGAGAACTATATATATATATATTTTCTATATATATAGTGCTAATATTATAGCAGAAAATGGAGAACAAGAAGAAGAAAGAAGAAGGACGAAACACGCTCTGATCTCTCTGTCTTGTCTTTATAATTCACATACTAAAAATCTTAAAACTTATATTTTCACCCCATGTGCACCCTGTAAATACACCCTTGAAACCCGTGTGACCTTCCAGCTCTCCTACAAAGCTGGCAATTCACCAAAAACCCCCCAAAAGGAAAAATAAAAACAGGGGAGCCAAGAAGGGAGATCATGGCACTGGGGATGGCGAGGCAGAGGGGGAAATTAAATAGATAAATGTGTGTACATATGGTTTAGTGTGAGGTTCCAAAAGCTGACAGATCTCCAGCCAGGAGCTGACAGATGCTGACAGAGTTGTACCAAAATCCACAATGCATCAAATCCCTTTCAGCAGCGCTCAGGGGGATCAGGGAGCTGGGCAGGAGGGAGGCGTTAATCCAGCCCCAGCCTTGCCTGGGGTCAGGATCCCCCTGGCTGTGCCTGCCCTGCAGAAACCTGGGCTGAGGGGGACAAACTCCACGGCACAGCCAGGGATGAAGGTGGAACAGGATGGGGCACTCCAAGGAGTGGGAATGCTGGCACTGCCTCCGCTGCCCCTTTTCCTGGGTTACAGCCACCCTGCAGAGCCAAACCGACCTGAATCCCTGCCCGAGCCAGGCAAGGAGCTTCACCTGCCCACTGTGGCCTGCAGCCCTGCAGGATCCATCCCTGSAGGCAGCTCCTGGGGTGCTCTGCCAGGTACAGCTCCAGCCTTTCCCTTTCTCATTCCTTTCCCTTTCCCTTTTGTTTCCCTTTCCCATTCCCTTTCACTTTCCCAATCCTGTTCCCTTTCCCCATTCCTTCCCCTTCCCTTTCACTCCCTTTCCCATTCTCTTTCTCTTTCCCATTCCTTTCCATTTCCTTTCCTTTCCCATTCCTTTCCCATTCCCTTTCCCTTTCCTATTCCTATTCTTTTTCCTTTCTTTCCTTTCCTTTCTTTCCTTTCCTTTCCTTTCCTTTCCTTTCTTCCTTTCCTTTCCTTTTCCTTTCCTTTCCTTTCCTTCCTTTCCTTCCTTTCCTTTCCTTTCCTTTCCTTTCCTTTCCTTTCCTTCCTTTCCTTTCCTTTCAGTTTCCTTTCCTTTCCTTTCCTTTTCTTATCCTTTCTTCCTTTCCTTTCCCTTCCTTTCTTTCTTTCCTTCCTTTCCTTATTCCTTTCTTTCCTTTTCCTTTCCTTTTCCTTTCCTTTCCTTCTTCCCTTCCCTTCCCTTCCTTCCACCTTCCCTTTTCCTTCCTTCCCTCATCCCATTCCCCTTTTCCATTCCATTTTCTTCTCCTTCTCTTTCCCTTTTCCATCTACCCTTTCCCATTCTCTTCTCTTTCCCAATCTTCCCTTCCATTCCCTTTCCATTCCTCTCTTTTCTTCCATCTTCCATTCCTTTTCTTTCCCATCCCCTTCCGCCTCCCACTCCCATTCCCATTCCCGCATTCTTACTTTCCCTCTCCATTCCCTTCCCATTCCCATTCCCATTTCCCATCCACATTTCCCATTCCTTTCCTTTCCCTCCTTCCTTTCCCCATTCCCCATTCCCCACCTCCCCTTGCCATTCCTTTCTTTCCCTCCCATTCCATTCCCATTTCCCCTTTCCCTCCCCTCCCATTCCCCATTCCCATTCCATTCCTCATATACAATATTCCCCATTCCCTTTCCCTGTCCCATTCCTCCCTTCCCCTCCCTCACTCGCCATTCCCTTCTTCCCTTTCCATTCCTTCTTTCCCCTCCCACTCCCATTCCATTCCATTCCCTTCCTTGCCCCATTCCCCTTCCCCTTCCCATTCCGTCTCCCTTGCCCGGCCTGGTTTTTCCCCGCAGCAGGAGCCCGCAGCCCCATTAGCCGAGGCCCGATTGCTCCTCCTCGCCTCCCCCGCGACACAGCCGAGCGCGCACACAGGGCAGAACAAAGCGGTGACAATCGGTGACAAATGGACTGCGCAGCATCCCGCGGCCCCGTCGCCAGGGAGACCCCGGCCAAGCACGGGCGGCCGGAGGTGCGGGATGGCACAGGGGACCCYGGGGCTGGCAGGACCCACCTGCTGCCCGGGGGGACAGGACGGAGCTGTCCCAGCCCGGGTGGGACCCAGGACTGCGGCACAGCAGGCCCGGCCAGCTCTGCCTTGCCCCCCTCTAACGGGGGGAATTTTCCACAAGTATTTTCCCAGGTCGCAGCGGCGCTTTGACAACAAACAGAGCGGGGAGAGGAAAGGGTTTAACTGTTGCGAGCCCCATCGCCGGCTCTGGAGCGCACGGAGCYCAAGGCCGGCTTTGCCAGGGGAGGAAGGGAGGCCAGCAGAGGCAGYAGGACGCTGGCTGCCGAGCTCGGGGCTGGCAGGGCCAGGAGGCTCTTCCGGGAACGTCTTGGAATGACTCAATGCCTTTTGCTTTCAATGCGGGTGATGTCAGTGCCCCGCAGCCGCCCTTCACCCTCAGCGGGGCTGCAGCGCCCGGAGCGCGGCAAAAACCTCATGGGCAGAGCCCAAAACACGGCCTTACCTCCTCCAAAACTCGGCAAAAACCTCATGGGCAGAGCCCAAAACCCGGCCTTACCTCCTGCAAAACCCGGCAAAAACCTCATGGGCAGAGCCCAAAACACGGTATCCCTCCTCCAAAACTCGGAATAAACCGAGCTGCAGAGCCCAAAACCCGGCCTTACCTCCTGCAAAACCCGGGATAAACCGAGCTGCAGAGCCCAAAACCCGGCCTTACCTCCTCCAAAACTCGGCAAAAACCTCATGGGCAGAGCCCAAAACCCGGCATCCCTCCTCCAAAACTGGGGATAAACCTCATGGGCAGAGCCCAAAACACGGTATCCCTCCTCCAAAACTCGGCAAAAACCTCATGGGCAGAGCCCAAAACCCGGCCTTACCTCCTCTAAAACTGGGGATAAACCTCACTGCAGAGCCCAAAACCCGGCCTTACCTCCTCCAAAACCCGGGATAAACCCCATGGGCAGAGCCCAAAACCCGGCATCCCTCCTCCAAAACTGGGGATAAACCTCATGGGCAGAGCCCAAAACACGGTATCCCTCCTCCAAAACTGGGGATAAACCGAGCTGCAGAGCCCAAAACACGGTATCCCTCCTCCAAAACTCGGCAAAAACCTCATGGGCAGAGCCCAAAACCCGGCCTTACCTCCTCCAAAACTCGGCAAAAACCTCATGGGCAGAGCCCAAAACACGGCCTTACCTCCTTCAAAACCCGGGATAAACCGAGCTGCAGAGCCCAAAACACGGCCTTACCTCCTGCAAAACTCGGCAAAAACCTCATGGGCAGAGCCCAAAACCCGGCATCCCTCCTCCAAAACTCGGCAAAAACCTCATGGGCAGAGCCCAAAACACGGCCTTACCTCCTGCAAAACTGGGGATAAACTGAGCTGCAGAGCCCAAAACACGGCCTTACCTCCTCCAAAACTCGGAATAAACCTCACTGCAGAGCCCAAAACCCGTCATCCCTCCTCCAAAACTCGGAATAAACCGAGCTGCAGAGCCCAAAACCCAGCATTCCTCCTCCAAAACCCGGGATAAACCGAGCTGCAGAGCCCAAAACCCGGGATAAACTGAGCTGCAGAGCCCAAAACCCAGCATCACTCCTCCAAAACTCAGGATAAACCGAGCTGCAGAGCCCAAAACCCGGTATCCCTCCTCCAAAACTCGGGATAAACCTCACTGCAGAGCCCAAAACCCGGCATCACTCCTCCAAAACTCGGGATAACCCGAGCTGCCTCCCAAGGGACACCCGCAGCACCTCACTGCTTTACTGGGCATGCTGGAATCCAATTAAAAGTTGTACTTAATGAACTTGGAGATTTTTTTTTTCCCCAATCTTAATGAGTCTAAAAGCTCTGGGAACCTTTGCTGCGTACAGAGCCGAACCCACAGCTCGGTGCTCTCCATGCCCAGGGGTGAAGGCGAGCATCCCTCAGGGGCTCTGCCCTCCCGCTGTCCGGGCAGGTGGGCACGAAGGGGTTAAGGCTGCAGCTGCCAGTGCGGAGTTATGCTCAAACTGTTCCCACTGCCGCATGAAGTCAGCTGTCATTAGGGAACAAAGGCGCCCCGGAGCAGCTCGAGTTGTGTCACACTCGGGAGGCGCAGAGGCTGCTCCCTGATTAGGGTTTCTAAATCCGTCCCATCGAGGCCACGGCATAAAGCCGCGGAACAATGAGCGGGGGCACATTCACACAAGCGGCAGCCCCTGCGGCCCCCCCGCCGCCCTCCCCACCCCCTCGCACGCTTCTCCTCCCGCCCGAGCCGGCGGCACCTCCGCCCCGCGTCCCGCGGGAGAGCGCGGCCCCTCCGGAGCCGGCTCCTCATCCCTTCAGCTCCACATCCCACTGGGTACGGCCCCTCCAGAGCCGGCTCCTCATCCCCTTCAGCCCCGCATCCCACTGGGCACGGCCCCTCCGGAGCCCGCTCCTCATCCCTTCAGCCCCGCATCCCGCGGGAGAGCGCGGCCTCTCCAGAGCCCGCTCCTCATCCCCTGCACATCCCACTGGGCACGGCCCCTCCGGAGCCCGCTCCTCATCCCCATCCCTTCCACATCCCACTGGGCACGGCCCTTCCTGCTCCCGAGCCCGCTCCTCATCCCCTTCAGCCCCGCATCCCGCGGGAGAGCGCGGCCCCTCCAGAGCCGGCTCCTCATCCCCCTCCACATCCCCACGCCCTGCACATCCCACTGGGCACAGCCCCTGCTGNCTCCTCCAAAACTCGGGATAACCCGAGCTGCCTCCCAAGGGACACCCGCAGCACCTCACTGCTTTACTGGGCATGCTGGAATCCAATTAAAAGTTGTACTTAATGAACTTGGAGATTTTTTTTTTCCCCAATCTTAATGAGTCTAAAAGCTCTGGGAACCTTTGCTGCGTACAGAGCCGAACCCACAGCTCGGTGCTCTCCATGCCCAGGGGTGAAGGCGAGCATCCCTCAGGGGCTCTGCCCTCCCGCTGTCCGGGCAGGTGGGCACGAAGGGGTTAAGGCTGCAGCTGCCAGTGCGGAGTTATGCTCAAACTGTTCCCACTGCCGCATGAAGTCAGCTGTCATTAGGGAACAAAGGCGCCCCGGAGCAGCTCGAGTTGTGTCACACTCGGGAGGCGCAGAGGCTGCTCCCTGATTAGGGTTTCTAAATCCGTCCCATCGAGGCCACGGCATAAAGCCGCGGAACAATGAGCGGGGGCACATTCACACAAGCGGCAGCCCCTGCGGCCCCCCCGCCGCCCTCCCCACCCCCTCGCACGCTTCTCCTCCCGCCCGAGCCGGCGGCACCTCCGCCCCGCGTCCCGCGGGAGAGCGCGGCCCCTCCGGAGCCGGCTCCTCATCCCTTCAGCTCCACATCCCACTGGGTACGGCCCCTCCAGAGCCGGCTCCTCATCCCCTTCAGCCCCGCATCCCACTGGGCACGGCCCCTCCGGAGCCCGCTCCTCATCCCTTCAGCCCCGCATCCCGCGGGAGAGCGCGGCCTCTCCAGAGCCCGCTCCTCATCCCCTGCACATCCCACTGGGCACGGCCCCTCCGGAGCCCGCTCCTCATCCCCATCCCTTCCACATCCCACTGGGCACGGCCCTTCCTGCTCCCGAGCCCGCTCCTCATCCCCTTCAGCCCCGCATCCCGCGGGAGAGCGCGGCCCCTCCAGAGCCGGCTCCTCATCCCCCTCCACATCCCCACGCCCTGCACATCCCACTGGGCACAGCCCCTGCTGCCCCAGAGCCGGCTCCACATCCACATCCCCTCATCCCCATTCGCGTTTCCATCCCAATCTCCATTCCCCACTCCCATTCCCCATTCCCTCCCCATTCCCAATCTCATCCTCATCCCAATCCCATTCCCATTCCCATTTCCATTCCCATTTCCCACTCCATTCCCCATTCCCATCCCCATTCCCCACTCCCCACTCCCCATTCCCATTCCCCACTCCCCATTCCCATTCCCCACTCCCATCCCCATCCCCATCCCCATTCTCATCCTCATCCCAATCCCACTCCCATTTCCATTCCCATTTCCCACTCCCATTCCCATCCCCATCCCCATTTCCCACTCCCATTCCCCATTCCCAATCTCATCCTCATCCCAATCCCATCCCCATCCCCATTCCCCATTCCCCATTCCCCATTCCCCACTCCCCATTCCCATTTCCCACTCCCATTCCCCATTCCCCCTCTCCAACTGGAGGCTTCAGCTGCACAAATCCCGAGCATCCCCGACAAGCACGGTGGCACTGGCACTGTTTGCCCAGAGCTGTGCCCCACTGGGGGACCTGGGGGGCTGCCCTGAGGCTGGGCTGGGTCAGGGAGCATCCCAAACCCACAGCCAAACCCACAGCTGTGCCCTCACCCCAAACCTACAGCTGTGCCCTCATCCCAATCCCAAACCCACAGCTGTGCCCCCACCCCAAACCCACAGCTGTGCCCTCATCCCAAACCCACAGCTGTGCCCTCATCCCAAACCTACAGCTGTGCCCTCATCCCAAACCCACAGCTGTGCCCTCATCCCAAACCCACAGCTGTGCCCTCATCCCAATCCCACACTTGTGCCCTCATCCCAAACCCACAGCTGTGCCCTCATCCCAATCCCAATCCCACAGCTGTGCCCTCATCCCAAACCCACAGCTGTGCCCTCACCCCAAACCCACAGCTGTGCCCTCATCCCAAACCTACAGCTGTGCCCTCACCCTAAACCCACAGCTGTGCCCTCATCCCAAATCCCAAACCCACAGCTGTGCCCTCACCCCAAACCCACACCTGTGCCCTCATCCCAATCCCAAACCCACACCTGTGCCCTCATCCCAAATCCACAGCTGTGCCCTCATCCCAAACCACCTGTGCCCTCATCCCAATCCCACAGCTGTGCCCTCATCCCAATCCCACATCTGTGCCCTCATCCCAAACCCACACCTGTGCCCTCATCCCAATCCCCTAAGGTTTGGGAATGAGGGCCACAGCTTGTGGGTTTGGGATGAGGGCACAGTGGTGGGTGTTGGGCGGTGAGGGCACAGCTGCGGGTTTGGCTTGTGGGTTTTGGGATGCTCCCTGACCTCAGCCAGCCTCAGGGCAGCCCCCCAGGTCCCCCAGTGGGGCACAGCTCTGGGGACACAGTGCCAGTGCCACCGTGCTTGTCGGGGATGCTCGGGATTTGTGCAGCTGGAGCCCCCAGTGGAGGGGGGAATGGGAATGGGAGTGGGGAAATGGGAATGGAGTGGGGAACGGGGATGGGGAATGGGGATGGGAATGGGGAATGGGAATGGGATTGGGATGAGGATGAAGAGGGAATGGGGAGGGAATGGTGAATGGGGGGGAATGGGATGGGGAATGGTGAATGGGGATGGGGATGGGCAGTAGGGAGTGGGGAATGGGGATGGGGAAGGGATGGGGAATGGGGATGGGGAATGGGAGTGGGAAATTGGAATGGGAATGGGGATGGGATTTGGGATGGGAATGGGAATGGGGATGGATGGATGGAGGATGAGATTGGGAATGCGAGTGGGGAATGGGAATTGGGGATGGGAATGGGAATGGGGATGGGATTGGGATGAGGATGAGATTGGGAATGGGGAGGGAATGGGGAATGGGAGTGGGAATGGGGATGGGGATGGAAACGCGAATGGGGATGAGGGATGTGGATGTGGAGCCGGCTCTGGAGCAGCAGGGGCTGCGCCAGTGGATGTGCAGGGCGTGGGGAATGTGGAGGGGATGAGGAGCCGGCTCTGGAGGGCCGCGCTCTCCCGCGGGATGTGGAGCTGAAGGGGATGAGGAGCGGGCTCGGAGCAGCGGGGGCCGTGCCCAGTGGGATGTGGAAGGGTGGGATGGGGATGAGGAGCGGGGTCTGGAGCAGCAGGAGCGTGCCCAGTGGGATGTGGAATGGGATGGGGATGTGGATGGGGGATGAGGAGCCGGCTCCGGAGGGGCCGCGCTCTCCCGCGGATGCGGGGCTGAAGGGGATGAGGAGCGGGCTCGGGAGCAGCAGGGGCCGTGCCCAGTGGGATTGCGGGGCTGAAGGATGAGGAGCCGGCTCCGGAGGGGCCGTGCCCAGTTGGGATGTTGCAAGGGATGTGGGAGCTGAAGGGATGAGGAGCGGCTCCGGAGGGGCCGCCGCTCTCCCGCGGACGCGGCGGCGGAGGTGCCGCCGGCTCGGCGGCGAGGAGGAAGCGTGCGAGGGGGTGGGGAGGGCGGCGGGGGGGCCGCAGGGGCTGCCGCTTGTGTGAATGTGCCCCCGCTCATTGTTCCGCGGCTTTATGCCGTGGCCTCGATGGGACGGATTTAGAAACCCTAATCAGAGCAGCCTCTGCGCCTCCCGAGTGTGACACACTCGAGCTGCTCCGGGGCGCCTTTGTTCCTAATGACCAGCTGACTTCATGCGGCAGTGGGAACAGTTTGAGCATAACTCCGCACTGGCAGCTGCAGCCTTAACCCTTCGTGCCCACCTGCCCGGACAGCGGGAGGGCAGAGCCCCTGAGGGATGCTCTCCTTCACCCCTGGGCATGGAGAGCACCGAGCTGTGGGTTCGGCTCTGTACGCAGCAAAGGTTCCCAGAGCTTTAGACTCATTAAGATTGGGAAAAAAAAAAATCTCCAAGTTCATTAAGTTACAACTTTTAATTGGATTCGCGCATGCCCAGTAAAGCAGTGAGGTGCTGCAGGTGTCCCTTGGGAGGCAGCTCGGGTTATCCCGAGTTTTGGAGGAGGGATGCCGGGTTTTGGGCTCTGCAGCTCGTGTTATTCCGGGGTTTTGGAGGAGGGGGTACCGGTTTTGGGCTCTTGCAGTGAGGTTTATCCCGAGTTTTGGAGGAGGTAGGCTGGGTTTTGGGCTCTGCAGCTCGGGCTATCCCGAGTTTTGGAGGAGTGATCCGGGTTTTGGGCTCTGCCCATGAGGTTTATCTCGAGTTTTGCAGGAGGTAGGCTGGGTTTTGAGCTCTGCAGTTCGGTTTATATCCCGAGTTTTGGAAGAGGAATGCGGGTTTTGGGTCTGCAGCTCGGTTTATTCCGAGTTTTTGAGAGGAGGGATATTGGGTTTTGGGCTCTTGCCCATGAGGTTTATCCCGGTTTTTGGCAGGCAGGTAAGGCCCGTGTTTTGGGCTCTGCCCATGAGGTTTATCTCGAGTTTTGGAGGACGGTAAGGCCGGGTTTTGGGCTCTGCCCATGAGTTTTTGCCGAGTTTTGTGAGGAGTAAGGGCCGTGTTTGGGCTCTGCCCATGAGGTTTATCCCGGGTTTTTGGAGGAGTTAAGGCCGTGTTTTGGGCTCTGCCCATGAGATTTATCTCGAGTTTTGGGAGGAGGTAAGGCCGGGTTTTGGGCTCTGCCCATGAGGTTTTTGCCGAGTTTTGCAGGAGGTAAGGCCGTGTTTGGGCTCTGCCCATGAGGTTTTTGCCGAGTTTTGGAGAGGTAAGGCCGTGTTTTGGCTCTACCCATGAGGTTTTTTGCCGAGTTTTGGAGGAGGTAAGGCCGGGTTTTTGGGCTCTGCCATGAGGTTTTTGCCGAGTTTTGGAGGAGGTAAGGCCGTGTTTTGGGCTCTGCCCATGAGGTTTTAGCCGCGCTCCGGGCGCTGCAGCCCCGCTGAGGGTGAAGGGCGGCTGCGGGGCACTGACATCACCCGCATTGAAAGCAAAAGGCATTGAGTCATTCCAAGACGTTCCCGGAAGAGCCTCCTGGCCCTGCCAGCCCCCGAGCTCGGCAAGCCAGCGTCCTTCTGCCTCTGCTGGCCTCCCTTCCTCCCCTGGCAAAGCCGGCCTGTTGCTCCGTGCGCTCCAGAGCCGGCGATGGGCTCGCAACAGTTAAACCCTTTTCCTCTCCCCGCTCTGTTTGTTGTCAAAGCGCCGCTGCGACCTGGGAAAAAATACTTGTGGAAAATTACCCGTTAGAGGGGGGCGAGGCAGAAAGCTGGCCGGGCCTGCTGTGCCGCAGTCCTGGGTCCCACCCGGGCTGGACAGCTCCGTCCTGTCCCCCCGGGCAGCAGGTGGTCCTGCCAGCCCCGGGTCCCTGTGCATCCCGCCACCTCCGGCCGCCCGTGCTTGGCCGGGTCTCCCTGGCGACGGGGCCGCCGGGATGCTGCGCAGTCCATTTGTCACCGTATTGTCACCGCTTTGTTCTGCCCTGTGTGCGCGCTCGGCTGTGTCGCGGGGGGAGGCAGGAGGAGGAGCAAATCGGGCCTCGGCTAATGGGCTGCGGGCTCCTGCTGCGGGGAAAAAACCCAAGCCCGGGGATGGGAAAAGGGAATGGGAGTGGGAATGGGGAGGGGAATGGGGAGGGGAAGGGGATGGAAAGGGGAAGGGGAATGGGAGGTGGGGAGGGGAAAGGAAGGAATGGGAAAGGGGAATGGGAGTGGGAATGGAGGGGGAAGGGATGGGAAAGGGGAAGGGGAATGGGAGGGGGAGGGAAAGGAAGGGAATGGGAAAAGGGGAATGGGAGTGGGAAGGGGAGGGGGAAGGGAATGGGAAGGGAAAGGGATGGAAAGGGAAAGAGAAAGAGAATGGGAAGGGAGTGGAAAAGGGAAAGAGAAGGGAAGAGAATGGGAATGGGAAAGGGAGTGGAAAAGGGAAGGGAAGGGAGGGAAGGGAAGGGAAGGGAAGGGAAGGAAGGGAAGGGAAGGGAAGGGAAGGGAAAGGGAAGGGAAGGAAGGGAAGGGAAGGGAAGGAAGGGAAGGGAAGGAAGGGAAGGGAAGGGAAGGAAGGAAGGGAAGATCTCTCTCC
>NDFG01000169.1:286677-299790 GCA_002167245.1 Sporophila hypoxantha
GCAGAACTGGGAGTCAAAACCAAAACTTTGCTCTGCTCTCCTGCCAAGGAGAGTCAGATCCTTAACACTTAAATCAGCCCAGCTGCACCCCAAAACATTTTGCCACCTCTCCTGCCTCTCTCCAGCCCACTCTCCTCACTCCACTCACAAACCAAAGAAGGGATTTTTCTCCTTTTTTTTTGTCTCCTCGAGAAAGAAGAACTGGGGAGTCAAAACCAAAACTTTGTTTTTGGGCGTGTCAAAACAAAACTTTTCCTCCTTGGCAGGAGGGTCAGATCCTTAGGCTTAAATCAGCCCAGCTGCACCCCAAAACACTCCTGCCTCTCTCCAGCCCACTCTCCTCACTCCACTCACAAAGCAGCCGTGCCAAAAATGGGATTTTTTCTCCTTTTTTTGTTGTCCTCAAGAAAGAAGCAGAACTGGGAGTCAAAACCAAGGCTTTGTTTTTGGCGGTGTGTCAGAACCAAAACTTTTCCTCTGCTCTGCCCTCCTGCCAAGGCTTCAATCAGCCCAGCTGCACCCCAAAAACACTTCTGCCACCTCTCCTGCCTCTTTCCCACCCACTCTCCTCACTCACTCAAAACCAGCCGTGCCAAAAATGGGATTTTTCTCCTTTTTTTGTTCTCCTCAAGAAAAGCAGAACTGGGGAGGGGAGTGGCGCCTTACTTGCAATAAACACCCCGAATTTCCTGCCGGCCACATCGCCAAGGCTGTGCCAGGCTGGCAAAGCCGGCCGGGTGTGCGGAGCCCCCGGCTGAGCCGGCAGTGCCCGGGGCAGGGGCAGATGCTGGCATTAGTATGCACAGCACATCCCGGCCCTGTCTGCGCCTCCTTCCCAGCGCACTCGGCTCTGCAAATCCCACAAAAGGCATCCCCGGGCGCTGGGGCAGCGGGGCCAGGGGGATGGGAACGGGGATCCCGGGCAGCGCAGGAATTTCGCTCTCCCCACGGAGGGGAAGGGTGGGCGATGCTGCCAGAGCGGGATGGAAGCAGGGCTGGGGGCTCAGCGCAGAGATTTCCCCTCATTGCTAAGTTTATGACCTTGATTTCAGCTCTAAAATCGTTTTCTGATGGAGAAGGGTGGACAGGGCAGCTCTCAGCAGGGACCTCCTTGGTCTCCAGGCCAGGAACCTCCCCAGGTGCTCCAGGCTCAGCTGGGAGGGACAAAAAACAGCTTGGAGAAGGAATTCCATCCTATTTCCCTTTCTTAGGCACTGCTGTGGCATCACTGCTCACCTTCCAGCCCCTCTCAGGGGCAGGGAACCCCATTCCCCAAATTCCTCTGGGCCTGCTCACCTCGGGCTGTGCTTTCACTGAGGCTCTGCTGACTCAGGGGAACCAGAGCAGGGAAAATTCCTGCCTGGAGCAGCACCTCCCTCTCCTTCAGCATCCCAACCCAAAGGGGGAGAGATCTCCCTGCCACCCTGCAGCAGCAGGAATGCTTTGGCTGGGAAGGGACCTTAAACCTCATCCCATTCCAAGCCCAGCTCTCCCAGTGAGTTATTGCAGGTTTGGGAAAAGGCAGAAGCAAACCCATTCCCTTTCCTGCATTAAATACATCCCAAAAAAACCCTGACCTTCAGAAATTCACCTTTTCATGGGTGCTCAAGAAAGACAGAGCCATGTGCCTTTTAAGTCCAAATACTTTGATTTTTTTCCCTTTATTTCTTCAATTCTTCTTCTTCATTCCAAGCCCAGCTCTCCCCATGAGTTATTGCAGGTTTGGGAAAAGGCAGAAGCAAACCCATTCCCCTTCCTGCATTAAATACATCCCAAAAACACCCTGACCTTCAGAAATCACCTTTTCATGGGTGCCTCAAGAAAGAGCCATGTGCTCTTTTAGGTCCCAAATACTTTGATTTTTTTCCCTTTATTTCTTCAATTTCTTCTTCTTCATTCCAACCCAGCTCTCCCCAGGTGAGTTATTGCAGGTTTGGGAAAAGGCAGAACCAACCCATTCCCTTTCCTGCATTAAATCCATCCCAAAAACACCCTGACCTTCAGAAATCACCTTTTCATGGGGTGCCTCAAGAAAGACAGAGCCATGTGCTCTTTTAGGTCCAATACTTTGATTTTTTCCCCTTATTTCTTCAATAATTAAGTTTGAATTGAGTTCCCATGTCTTGGAATTCTCCCAGCACTTGAACCCACCCGAGATGTGGCTCCTCAGCCTCCAGAATAAGGAAGAAATAAGACCCAGCTTGAAGAGGAGATTTAAGGGCAGGGACTAAACTGAAGAATACTTGAACGGCAGCTCAGAGCTGATTTGCAAATTCCAGCCCAGGTGTTGAACCCAGTTCCCTGGATGCCTGAAAATTCCCTTTTGAGCAGCTGAATCAGCGAATCCCAGCGTTCCCGGCAGTGAGGAGCTGGAATCCAGCACCACCTTGGCATTTGCTGGGAGCTGGGTGAAGCCTGGAACATTTCTGGTGGAGGCAGAAGCAACAAAGGAGGTGCTGGAAGGTTCCACAGAGACCCAAATCGTGATGAAACCGCCAGGGATTTCACCTCTCATTCCACTGCAGGGTTTTGCTTCATACCCTGGCAGTCTGGCGGTGTCAAAAACAAAATATTTTGGGGTGAAATTCTATTATAGTGGGCAAGAGCCACTTCTTGGGTCGGCTGTTGATATTCTCTGCCCGGATGTGCAGGGTGTCTCTGCTTCAGTCTGGGAACAACTGAAGAACGAGTCTGGACTCTTCACTTTTCGGTCTTGAGGTTGTTTATTAATTCTTATCTATAAAATTTCCTTTCTGCCCAGCTGAGATCTGCTCAGCAGGGCACCACAGGCACACTGACCGCCCCCGAGGCGGTGCTGTCCTTTTATACTACAAACTACCTATAATATATTTACACTTAATTCCCAATTCCTATCACCTGTGTTAGGGCACTTCTACTCTAAACCAATCCCAAAGTGCCACCATCACTGCAGAAAATGGAGAACAAGGAGAAAGAAGAAGGACGAGACACGCCCTGATTCCTCCATCTTGTCCCCATAACCCCATACCAAAAATCCTAAAATCTACATTTTCACCCTGTGAATATTTTATTATTACACCATCAAACCCATTCCCTTTCCTGCATTAAATCCATCCCAAAAACACCCTGACCTTCAGAAATCACCTTTTCATGGGGTGCCTCAAGAAAGACAGAGCCATGTGCTCTTTTAGGTCCCAAATACTTTGATTTTTTTCCCCTTTATTTCTTCAATAATTAAGTTTGAATTGAGTTCCCATGTCTTGGAATTCTCCCAGCACTTGAACCCACCCGAGATGTGGCTCCTCAGCCTCCAGAATAAGGAAGAAATAAGACCCAGCTTGAAGAGGAGATTTAAGGGCAGGGACTAAACTGAAGAATACTTGAACGGCAGCTCAGAGCTGATTTGCAAATTCCAGCCCAGGTGTTGTAACCCAGTTCCCTGGATGCCTGAAAATTCCCTTTTGAGCAGCTGAATCAGCGAATCCCAGCGTTCCCGGCAGTGAGGAGCTGGAATCCAGCACCACCTTGGCATTTGCTGGGAGCTGGGTGAAGCCTGGGAACATTTCTGGTGGAGGCAGAAGCAACCAGGAGGTGCTGGAAGGTTCCACAGAGACCCAAATCGTGATGAAACCGCCAGYGATTTCACCTCTCATTCCACTGCAGGGTTTTGCTTCATACCCTGGCAGTCRGGCGGTGTCAAAAACAAAATATTTTGGGGTGAAATTCTATTTATAGTGGGCAAGAACCATTTCTTGGGTCAGCTGTTGATATTCTCTGCCCCGAGATGTGCAGGATGTCTCTGCTTCAGCCTGGGCAACTGAAGAACGAGTCTGGACTCTTCGCTTTTCGGTCTTGAGGTTGTTTATTAATTCTTATCTATAAAATTTCCTTTCTGCCCAGCCCAGATCTGCTCAGCAGGGCAGCCACAGGCACACTGACCGCCCCTGAGGCGGTGTTGTCCTTTTATACTACAAACTACCTATAACATATTTACACTTAATTCCCAATCCCTATCACCTGAGTTAGACAGTGCACTTCTACTCTAAACCAATCCCAAAGTGCCAACAACACTGCAGAAAATGGAGAACAAGAAGAAGAAAGAAGGATGAGACACGCCCTGATTCCTCCATCTTGTCCCCATAACCCCCACACCAAAAATCCTAAAATCTACATTTTCACCCTGTGAATATTTTATTATTACACCATTCAAACCTGTGTGACTTTCACGTCCTCATACAAAGTTGACAACTCGCTCCAAGAGTCAAAATCAAGCCACCAGGTGTTCTGGGCAGCATGCCAGGGTCTCTGAGCCCCCCAACAGGGTTCTCGGCAACTCTGGACATCCAAAGGGATGTGCTGAGTCCCCACAGCCACTGGATCCCGGTGCTGGGAGTCAGGAGAGCTCGCTGCCCTCGGTGGAACCGGCAGGTCCGGCCCGTGATGCATCCCGCAGATATTGCGGRGCGGGGTGAGAAGTGACGGGCAACGAAGCCGGGCTTAACTCCCTAATTACGTGACGGGCAATAAAGCCGGGTTTAACTCCGGTAATTACCCCGGAGCGGCSCTGACTAATCCATCCCGCGGCGTCCGAGGCGGGGCTCGATCTCCGGGACAGAGCCCGGGCTGCAGCAATTSCATGGGAAGAGTTTGCTGCTGGATGGGACTGGGGAGAGCGCCAGAGCTTCAAAACTCAAATCACCTCCAAATCCCAAACAGTCTCCAGCCTCCAAACAGCCTCCTAACCCCAAAACACCTCCAAACACCATTCCAAACCCCAAACAACCTCAAACCCCAAAGAAATTCCCAACCCCAAAGAGCCTCCAAATCCGAAACAACCTCCCCCCAACCCCACTCCAAACCCCAAACAGCCTCTAAACCCCAAAGAGCCTCAAACCCCTAAGAACCTCCAAATCCCAAACAGCCTCCAACCTCCAGTCTCCTAACACCAAAACACCCTCCAAACCCCATTCTAAACCCTAAACAGCCTCCAAACCCCAAAATAGCCTCAAACCCCAGTCTCCAACACCAAAAAACCTCCGAATCCCAAACAGCCTCAAACCCCAAACAGCCTCCAACCCCAAACAACCTCCAAATCCCAAACAGCCTGCAACCCCCAAACAGCTCCCTAAGCCCCCTCCAAAACCCAAACAGCCTCAAACCCCAAAGAGCCTCCCAACCCCAAAACACCCTCCAAACCCCACTCCAAAACCCAAAGAGACTCGAGCCCCAAAGAGATTCCTAACCCCAAATAGCCTCCAAATCCCAAAGAGCCTCCAAACACCCTCCAAACCCCAAAGCACCCTCCAATCCCCTCTCCACACCCCAAACACCCTCCAAACCCCAAAAAACCTCAAACTCCAAACAGCCTCGCAACCCCAAACACCCTCACAACCCCAAACAGCCTCCAAATCTCAAAACAGCCCCCCAACTCCAAACAGCCTCCCAAACCCAAAACACCCTCCAAACCCCAAACAACCTCAAACTCCAAACACCTTCCTAACCCCAATCCCCCCTCCAAACACCCTCCAAACCCCAAAAAACCTCAAACTCCAAACACCCTCCAAACCCCAAACACCCTCACAACCCCAAACAGCCTCCAAATCTCAAAACAGCCCCCAACCCCAAACAGCTTCCCAAACCCCAAACACCCTCCAAACCCCAAACAACCTCAAACCCCACTCCAAAACCCAAAGAGACTCAAGCCCCAAAGAGATTTCTAACCCCAAACAGCCTCCAAATCCCAAAGTGCCTCCAAACAACCTCCAAACCCCAAACAACCTCAAACTCCAAACACCCTCCAAACCCCAAACAGCCTCCAAATCTCAAAACAGCCCCCCAAGTCCAAACAGCCTCCCAAACCCAAAACACACTCCAAACCCCAAACAACCTCGATCTCCAAACCCCCTCCAAACCCCAAACACCCTCACAACCCCAAAACCCCCTCCAAACCCCACTCCAAAACCCAAAGAGACTCAAGCCCCAAAGAGATTCCTAACCCCAAACAGCCTCCAAATCTCAAAAAAGCCCCCCAACTCCAAACAGCTTCCCAAACCCAAAACACCCTCCAAACCCCAAACAACCTCAAACCCCAAACACCCTCCAATCCCCACACACCCTCCTAACCCCAAAACATCCTCCAAATCCCCTCCAAACCCCAAACAGCCTCACAACCCCAAAACCCCCTCCAAACCCCCCTGCAAACCCCAAACAGCCTCCACCCTTCACCCCAGGTGCTGCTGCTCCAGGGCACAGCCCAGGTCACCCCGAGTCCTGTGCCAGAGTGGAATTGACTTTGGATCAATTCCATTTTTCTCCACGACCCCGTGGCAGCTGCATCAGCAGGATTGACAGTACCAGATGGATTGGAGGTGCTGTGCCTAAAAAAACAAGGAAGGGAATAATGGGATGGAGCCAAAAGGTTCAGCGGGGGGAATGGAGCTGGGAATTGCTGGGCAGGTTTGGGTCTGTTCCATGGAGCAGCAGAGCTGGAGGTTCTGGGACAGGGAAAAGCAGAGCCCCAGGAGCAGGGACAGCACAGATTGTGGGAATGGCTCTGCCCCTAACCCAGAGCTCACACAGGTGTTGGGATTCCAGCAGAGCAGAACCCCTGGTGATGCCTCAGGTTRAMCTTTTCTATTTTTCAGGTTCTGTGCTGCTTTAGTGTGRGGCTCTGGGCTCACATCAGGGGATGCTGAGCTCTGTGCACAGAGCAGGGAGACAAAACAATTCCTGCTCCAGCTGGGCACCAAGGACAAATGATCCAAATCTCAGCCCTCAGCCCCAGAGCACAAACACCGTGGGCTGGAGAAGAGAAAACAAGCAGGTGGGACTGGATTGGGCTAAAGCTGGAATGGGACAATGGAACTCAGATGCAAATGGAGCAGAACTGATCCAGGAGAGACCCGGGAGCGCCTCGTGCATTTTGGGCCATTTTGGTTCATCTTGGTCATTTTGGGCCATTTGGACATTTGGGAAATTTTGTGACCATTTTGGGAAATTTCATGTTCTATCTTTGCTGGAAAACCATTTTGATTCATTTTGGGTTCATTTGGGCCATTTTGGTTCATCTTGGGTGCAGCCCTTGGCTGGGCTCTGCGTGCTGCCAAGTGGATCCATGGAGGAGATGCTTTGAATAAATCCCTGCTTTATTTTCTGTAACCTGCCCCAGCCTCTGCTCCAGCTCAGCCTTGCTCAAGGGCATCCCTGGAATCAAAGCTGGTTCCACTGAAGGGCTGCTTTTCCAAATTATCCTTTGGCTTTTCCAAAATAATCCCATTGCAGGTTGGGTTTGATGGGATCTGTGTCAAAGCTCAGGACAGGGAACTTTTCTCAACAACCAACCAAGAGGAAAAAAATCTCCTCATGGTGCCCAAAAAGTATCCATGAAGGATTTTTGTACAGGATATTGAGGGAAGGAGGAAGGGAAGGAAGGGAAGGGAAGGAATGGAAGGGAAGGGAAGAAGGGAAGGGGAAGGGAAGGGAAGGGAAGGAAGGGAAGGGAAGGAAGAAGGAAGGGAAAGGAAGCGGAAGGGAAAGGAGGAGGGAAGAGAGGGAAGGGATGGAAAAGGGAAGGGAAGGAAGGGAAGGGAAGGGAAGGGAAGGGAAGCGAAGGGAAAGGGAAGGGAAGGGAAGGGAAGGGAAGGGAAGGGAAGGGAAGGAGAGGGAAGGAAAGGATGCAATTCCTGCCTTTATGTAAGCAGCAGCAGCCTGGGAGCCCCAGGGTGACCCAGGGCAGGTCAGAGCTGCTGTCCCTGCAAAGCTCTGCCTCTCCCAGCACAGCCCAAATACCAAAAAACTCCTTTCCAGCCCAGCAGGGAAATGTTTGGGAGTTGTTGGGAGTTCCCCAGGTTTAAACCCACAATAACGAGTGGATTTTGTGGAAGTGAAGTGTCTGCTCCTCATATGGAGCCGTTCACCCCCAGGGACAGCATTTTTAGGCTTGGCGCTGTTCTAAAAACCCTTCCCAACTCCTCCCACCGAAGGATCCAACCCCAAACTCCTCCTCGCCTCCCCTGCCTTTCCAGCTGGCAAGCGTTCAGCCTGAAAAAGACAGGGATGGAGTGGGAAAAAAAAAAAATCAATCCCTGCAGATTCTCATCTTGCTCCTGTCGTCTCCTCCAGTCATTGTTTGGCAGGACGAGAAGTTTCAGCTCTGGCAGTGCCGGGGAGCAGGATTAGACAGGTCACCGGAGATCGGTTTCACGCGTTTACCTTTTTAACTCCCCGGCTCTGCACGTAGGCTGGGAGGCTGGCGGAGCCGGAGCAGGCGGGGGACGGGCAGGGGACAGCAGGGCAGGGATGGCACCTGGGGATTCCCTCCCAGATTCCTCTCCTTTCCCAGATTCTCTCCTTTCCCAAAATTATTCCTCTTCCAGATTTCACTTCCCTCCCAAATTCCCTCCTCTCCCGGATTCCCTCTTTTCCCCAGATTTATTCCTTTCCCAGATTCCCTCCTTTCCCAAAATCATTCCTCTTCCAGATTCATTCCCTTCCCAGATTCATTCCCTTCCCAGTTCCTCCTCTCCCAGATTCTCTCCTTTCCCAGATTTATTCATTCCAATTCTTCTCCAGATTCTCTCCTTTCCCATGATTCCCTCCTCCTCACTTTCCTCTTCCTAGATTTACTCCCTTCCCAGATTCCCTCCTTCCCAAAATTACTCCTCTTCCAGATTCACTTCCCTCTCCAAATTCATCTCCTCTCCCAAATTCCCTCCTTTCCCGGATTTTATTCCTTTCTAGATTCTCTCCTTTCCCAATTCGTTCCTTTCCCAGATTTACTCCCTTCCCAGATCTTCCCTCCTTTCCCACATTCATTTCCTTGCCCACATTCATTCCTTTCCCCAGATTCCCTCTTCCCAAATTCATTTGCTGCTTTCAGATTCCCTCTCTTTTCCCCACAAATTCAACTCCTACTTCCAGGTTCACTTCCCTCACAAGATTCCCTCCTCTCCCAGGATTTCCCCTTTTCCCAGATCATTTCCTTTCCCATCACGAATCCCTCCATCATTCCTTTCCAGATCTTTTCCCATCCTCCCTCTCCGGAGCTCACCAGCTGTTACCGTCCCAGCTGTCTTCTCTCTCTCTTGACCCACTCAATTCGCCAAACCCTGCACTTGTCCTACCTTCCTCACATGCATTTCCTCTTGCACCTATTCCCACAGCGATAACGCCCGGCAGTCGCCGACTATCCCTCTCCAAGACGGTTCGCTAACGCTGCGACCACGCTTACCCCTTCGCGGGCGCATCCTCCTACAGGTCCATGCTCAAAGCAGGGGGAAAATTTCAAAGGTTAAAGAAGGGGAGGGAAAAGAGATAAAAAATTTATCTCCAAAAGAGTAGTAAAATTTTCTTTAAAAAGGGTTCCAGCTGGAATTTTTTGTCCTAAAAGTTCCGTTGCTCTGAAATTTCAGACTTCCGGCCGAGCCCAAGGAGCTCTCCACGGCACCTGAGGCCACCCGGATTTGGGAGGATGAAATGCTGGGATTTGGAAGTCCCTGGCGCCTTGCAGGGCACTCAGGGGGCTTCTGGAGCAGTAAAAATCTCCTTTTCAGCTCTTTTCCCTCAGGGCACGGAGCGCATTTCTCCTGCTTCACTACCGCCTTGGGCTTCTCTTCAGGCTCAGCTCCCTCAAGGAGCCCTGAATGCACAAATTGGTCCCGGTGTACGTGGGAGTTCAGCACATACACTTGGGATGTTGCGGAGCCTCCCGAGACCCCCGAAGACCCCATCGAGCGGGGCTTTGAGACCTTGGCACGAGGCCCGGAACATTGGGTGGCTTGACTTTCGATCCTCAAGTGAATTGCCAGGTTTGTATGAGAGCTGGAAGGTCACACGGGTTTTTAAAGGGTGTATTATACAAGGGTGCACACGGGGCGTGAAAATATAAGTTTTTGGATTTTTGGTTGTGGGTTATGGGAACATGGAGGGATCAGGGCGTGTCTTGTCTTTCTTCTTTTTTCTCTTGTTCTCCATTTTTCTGCTTGTGGTCGTTGGGCAGCTTGGGGATTGGTTTAGAATAGAAATGCACTGTCTAGCATAGGGTGATCGGGTATTGGAAATTAAAGGTAAAATATGTTGTACGTAGTTGTAGTATAAAAAAAGACAACACCGCCCCCGGGGGTGGTCAGGTAAGGTGGCACTATGTGCTGCCTTGCTGAACAGAATCTGCTCGGCAGGGAGAAAATCTTATAGATAATCGAGAATAACATTTTGAGTGATCAGAGAGCCAAGCGGGGTTTTTCTTCTTTTCCCTCGGGGGGAGGCCCCACACCCCTTGGGCGGCTTCTGCTCCCAGCGACCACACAGCATAATCTGGGACAAGAAAAGACGCCGCCCGGCCGGATTGGGAGGCACCAAAAAAATGAAAAGACAAAGATTCTGTCCCTCAGGGTGATAATTCTGATAAAAAACTGTCGCGTTATATTGATGTAATGGCTCATTGGATCTCCTGGGACAGCCCAGGAGGGTTTGTGTTCCAGCCTGGCCCTTTTGCTCCTGCACAGCAGCCACACAAATCAAAAATCTAGTGGACGTGTCTTAAACACCCATTTAAACAGAACATTTGTGTGTCCCTTTCAGTGCAGGATATTCTCTAAATTCCATTATTTGTACCCTGTAGCCCAGCATTATTATATATTTATAGTATTTTATTTATATTTATAATATTTATATATAAATGATATATTTATATATTTAGCCAGCATTAGTTCCTGCCCATATGTTCCTAATTATTTGATCAAATATTCACCTTGGAGTATAACAAGGTATTTTCTTCCCCCATGAGACACTCCCATTACTGAATTTTATTAAATTACATCATAATAATGATAAATAATTCCATAATAATTCATTAATTTCCATGTAGCCAGCATTATTTATATATTTATATTTATATATTTATATATTTAGCCAGCATTATTCCTGCTCCCATATTGTCTCCTAATATGGATCAATAATTCACTTGGAGCATAACAAGGTATTTTTCTTCCCAAACACTCCCATTACTGAATTTATTATAATTACATAATAATAATGATAATAATTACATTTAATAATTCCATTATTTCCAAGTAGCCAGCATTGTTTAATAATATTTATATATATATATATATATAATATATATATAATTATATATTTATATATTTATATATTTATATATTTATATATATATTATATATTTAATATTTATATAATTTTATATTTATATTATTTATATATTTTATATATTTAGCCAGCATTATTCCTGCTCCAATTGATTCCTAATATGATCAATATTCACCTTGGAGTACAACAAGGTATTTTTCTTCCCCATTGAGGACACTCACATTACTGAATTCATTTACCAATTACATCATTATCATTTATTCTAATTAGCTGCAAACACCAGGGCATGAGAGATGGAATGACTTTCCCAGATTTCTTTTCCAGAGCAGTGCCCTAATCAATGACCCTTTCTTCCTCCCTTAACGCCTCAAACGACGGGCAAAACTAATTAATTATACCAGTATCAATTATTAAACCAAGCCTGGCTTCCTTCCCTCCTCACAATTTATCCCACTGGGCACCGCCTCCCCGTTCCTGTGCCAAGGTTTTGGGATGCCCAGGGGTTCACCAGGACACCTGAAATCACCCGTGGTGACCACCTGGAGACACCAGGGGACCTGGAGGGAAAATCTCATTTCCCATTTACAGCTGAACCCTTAATCCAGCCCCAATTCTCACCCATATTACAGGTGAATCCTGCATCCAGCCCCCAATTCTCACCCCATTTTACAGCTGTGGAATCCTGCATCCAGCCTGAATTCTTATCCCATTTACAGTTGTGAATCCTTGCATTGCCAGCCCGAATGCTCACCCATTTTTCAGCTGAAGTCCCGCAGCCCAAGTTGAATTCCACCCCTTTTTTATAGGCACTGAATCCTGTATTGAGCCCGAAATTCTCACCCCAGTGTTTCTCAGCTGAACCCATGCATCCAGCCTGAATTTCTTATCCCATTACAGTGTGAACCCTGCATCCAGCCCAAATTCTCACCCCTTTATAGCTGAATTCTGCATTTCCACCCCATTTTCAAGCTGAATCCTGCAGCCCAAATTTGAATTCTCAACCCATTTTCAAGCTTACCCTGCATCCAGCCCTGAATTTAATCAACATTTACAGCACAAATCCTGAATTCCAGCCAAATTCTCACCCTTTTATAGATGATCCTGCATCCAGCCCGAATTCTCACCCATTTTTACAACTGAATTCCTGCCTTCAGGCCCGAATTTCTCACCCATTTACAGCTTGAATTCCTGCATCCAGCCCGGAATCTCACCTTCATTTTTTCAACTGAATCCTGGCTACATCCAGACCGAATTCTCACTCCATTTTACTTGCTGAATCCTGCATCAACCTATTTTCAGCAGAATCCTGCAGCCAATAATTCTACAACCCATTTTTCAGGCTGAATTCTGCATTCAGGCCCGATATGCTCACCCCATTTTACAACTGAACCAACTTGCATCCAGGCCGAAATTCTTATCCCATTTTACAGCCCAAATCCTGCATCCAGCCCCAATTCTCACCCATTTTACAACTGAATCCTTCCTTCAGCCCCAATTCTCACCCCCAATTTTCAGTTGAATCCTGCATCCAGCCTGAATTCTCACCCCCATTAATCAACAGAATTCTGCATCCAGCCCGAATTTCTCACCCCATTTACAACTTGAATCCTGCATACCGTCCAGCCTGAAATTCTTATTCCCATTTACAGCCCAAATCCTGCATCCAGCCCCAAAATTTCTCACCCCATTTCAGCTGAAATCCCACAGCCCAAATTGATATTCCACCCATTTTATAGCTGAATTCTGCATTCCAGCCTGAATTCTTTATTCCCATTTACTGCTGAATCCTGCATCCACGTCCCCCATTTTTCAGCTGATCACTGCAGGGCCCAAATTGAAATTCTCAACCCATTTTCAGCTTGAAATCCTGCAGCCCAAATTGAATGCTCAAACCCATTTCACTGAATCCTTGATCCAGCCCAAATTCTTCACCCCATTTTCAGCTGAAATCCGGCAGCCCAAATTTGAATTCGCACCCTTTTATAGGCTGAATTCTGCATTCCAGCCCCAATTCTCCAATCTCTCTCTTTT
>NDFG01000170.1:34568-46439 GCA_002167245.1 Sporophila hypoxantha
CCTTCCCCGGCAGGAGAATTCCCGGAATTCCCGGGGATTTTTCCCCGGATTCCGCACCTCCCGGTCGGCCTGGCGCTGGCAGCGGGCGCCCTCCAGCAGCTCCTGCAGCCGCGCCCGCAGCAGCTCCGGCCGCGCACAGCGCCCCAGCGCCGCGCCCACGCAGCCGTAGAGAAACTTCTGGAAAAGGAACAGAAACATCGGGAATGTCAGCAGGGAAAAGGCTCGGGGGGATGGGAAAGGCCAGGATTCCAAAGGCCCCAGCGCCGCGCCCACGCAGCCGAACAGAAACTTCTGGAACAACAGAAACATCGGGAATGTCAGCGGGGAAACATCAGGGGGATGGGAAAGGCCAGGATTCCAAAGGCCCCAGCGCCGCGCCCACGCAGCCGTACAGAAACTTCTGGAACAGAGAAACAACAAAAACATCGGGAATGTCAGCGGGGAAACATTGGGGTGATGGGAAACGAGAGCATTCCAAAGGCCCCAGCGCCGCGCCCACGCAGCCATAGAGAAACTTCTGGAAAAGGAACAGAAACATCGGGAATGTCAGCGGGGAAACATCAGGGGGATGGGAAACCCCAGGATTCCAGAGGCCCCAGCGCCGCGCCCACGCAGCCGTAGAGAAACTTCTGGAAAAGGAACAGAAACATCGGGAATGTCAGCGGGGAAAAGGCTCGGGGGGATGGGAAACGAGAGCATTCCAAAGGCCCCAGCGCCGCGCCCACGCAGCCGTAGAGAAACTTCTGGAAAAGGAACAAAAACATCGGGAATGTCAGCGGGGAAAAGGCTCAGGGCGATGGGAAACCAAATTCCAGGATTCCAGAGGGATTTTGGGGTGGGAAGTGAGGATTCCAAAGGGTTTTTCCATGGGAATTTGGGATGGGGAATGAGAATTCCAAAGGGATTTTCCATGGAAATTTGGGGTCAAAGAAATCAGAATTCCAATGGGAATTTGGGATGGGAAATGAGAATTCCAAAGGGCTCTTCGAATTCCATGGGGAAATTTGGGATGGGAAACCGAACAGAAACTTCTGGAACAAAACAGAAACATCGGGAATGTCAGCGGGGACAAACATCGGGGGGATGGGAAAGGCCAGGATTCCAGAGGCCCCAGCGCCGCGCCCACGCAGCCGAACAGAAACTTCTGGAACAGGAACAGAAACATCGGGAATGTCAGCAGGGAAAAGGCTCGGGGGGGATGGGAAACGAGAGCATTCCAAAGGCCCCAGCGCCGCGCCCACGCAGCCAAACAGAAACTTCTGGAACAACAGAAACATCGGGAATGTCAGCGGGGATAAACAGGCTCAGGGGGATTGGAAAGGCCAGGATTCCAGAGGCCCCAGCGCCGCGCCCACGCAGCCAAACAGAAACTTCTGGAACAGGAACAAACAAAAAATAGGGAATTTCAGCAGGGAAAAGGCTCAGGGGGATTGGAAAGCCCGGGATTCCAGAGGCCCCAGCGCCGCGCCCACACAGCCGAACAGAAACTTCTGGAAAAGGAACAAAAATATCGGGAATGTCAGCGGGAAAAACATCGGGGGGATGGGAAACCAAATTCCAGAATTCCAGAGGGATTTTGGGGTGGGAAAACCAAAATTCCAAAGGGATTTTCCATGGGAATTTCAGATGGAAAACCCAGAATTCCAAAGGGATTTTGGGGTGGGAAATGAGAATTCCAAAGGGTTTTTCCAGTGGGAATCCAGAATTCCAAAGGGTTTCCAGCATTCCATGGGAATTTGAGATGGGAAACCAGAATTCCAAAGGGATTTTCCATGGGAATTTTGGGTGCGGAATGAGAACTCCAAACGGATTTTGGGGTGGAAAACCAGAATTCCATGGGGAAATTTGGGATGGAAAACCAGAATTCCAGAGGGATTTTGGGATGGGAACTTGGAGAATTCCAAACGGTTCTTGGAATTCCAAGGGAAATAGGGGTGGAAACCCAGAATTCCAAAGGTTTTTTCCATGGGAATTTTGAATGTGAAACCAGAATTCCAAAGGGATTTTGGAGTGGGAAAACCAGAATTCCCAAAAGTTCATCAGAATTCCATGGGAATTTGGGGGTGGGAAATGGGAATTCCAAAGGAATTTTGAGGCGAGAAAACCAGAATTCCAAAGGCAATTTGGGATGGGAAACCAGAATTCCATGGGGAAATTTGGGATGGAAAACCAGAATTCCAAAGGGATTTTCCATGGGAATTTTGGGTCAAAAAACCCAAAATTCCAAAGGGATTTTGGAGATGGAAAACCAGAATTCCAGAGGGATTTTGGGGTGGGAAATGAGGATTTCATAGGGGAATTTGGGGGTGGGGATTTGGAGAATTCCAAAGGGATTTTGGGATGGGAAAACCAAAATTCCAAAGGGATTTTCCAATGGGAATTTGGGGTAAAAAAAACCCCTGAATTCCAAAGGTTTTTTCCATGGGAATTTTGGATGGGAACCCCAGAATTCCAGAGGGAATTTCAGATGAAAAACCAGAATTCCAGAGGGATTTTGGGGTGGGAAAATCAGAATTTCCAAAAGATCATCAGAATTCCATGGGAATTTGGGATGGGAAACGAGAATTCCAGAGGGTTCTCAGCTTGCCATGGGAATTTGGGAATTCTGGAATTTGAATTTTTTGGGAATTTTTCCATGGAAATCCCGTGGTGGTGCTGAGCAGGAGCAGGAAACCCCTTGGGATTGGGAATTTTGGGATGAAATTCCCATAGAAAACATGGAAAATGGGGAAAAAAGGGAATTCTGGGGGAAAAACTGGGGAAGAACAGGAGAAAAGAGGAGGGGAAAATGGGAAAAAATCAAATTTTGGGATTGAAAAATTCCTCAGGATTGAGGAATTTTGGGATTGGAATTTCTTGGAATTTGGAATTTTGGGATTAAAATTTTTGGGGATTCGGAATTTTGGGAAAAAATTGGGATTGAAATTCCTCAGGATTGGGAGTTTTGGGATTGAAATTGCCTGGGATTGGAAAATTCTCAGGAGTGGAAATTTTGGGATTGAAATTTCTTGGGATTGGGAATTTTGGGAATAAAATCCAACAGAATTGGGAATTTTGGGATTGAAATTTCTGGGGATTTGGAATTTTGAGAAAATTTTGGGATTGAAATTTGTTGAGATTGGGAATTTTGGGAATAAAATTTCCTGGGATTTGGAATTTCCTGAAAAAATTTTGTTTTTTCAGGAAAATGTTGGGATTGAAATTTGTTGGGATTGAGAATTTTGGGATTGAAATCAAGGAGAATTTTCTGAGATTATTTCTTTTTTAAAAAATGAAAATATCAATTTTATTACTCCCTTAACAAAATGCACATTCCTATAGGAAAATTCCCAGATTTTCCCCAATCCCAGATTTTCCCCCTTCCCATTTTCCCATTCCCAGATTTTTCCCATTCCCATTTTTCCCCATTCCCATTTTTCCCCATTCCCAAATTTCCCCATTCCCAGATTTCTCCATTCCCAGATTTTTCCCATTCCCATTTCCTCATTCCCATTTTTCCCAAAATTCCCAGATTTCCCCAATCCCAGATTTCCCATTCCCATTTCCCCATTCCCATTTCCCATTCCCATTTTTCCCCATTCCCATTTTTCCCCAGTCCCAGATTTTTCCCATTCCCATTTCCCAAAATTCCCATTTTTCCCCATTCCCATTTTCCCATTCCCAGATTTTCCCCATTCCCAGATTTCCCATTCCCATTTTCCCATTCCCAGATTTTCCCATTCCCATTTTCCCCAAAATTCCCGGATTTTCCCATTCCCATTTCCCCATTCCCAGATTTTCCCCATTCCCAGATTTTCCCATTCCCATTTTCCCCATTCCCGGATTTTCTCCAATCCCATTTCCCCCCATTCCCAGATTTCCCATTCCCATTTCCCCATTCCCATTTTTCCCAAAATTCCCAGATTTCCCCATTCCCATTTTTCCCATTTTTCTCCATGCCCAGATTTTTCCCATTCCCATTTTCCCCAAAATTCCCGGATTTTCCCCATTCCCATTTTCCCCATTCTCATATTTCCTAAAATTCCCATTTTTCCCCATTCCCATTTCCCCATTCCCATTTCCCCATTCCCAGATTTCCCCATTCCCATTTCCCCATTCCCATATTTTCTCATTCCCATTTTCCCCAAAATTCCCAGATTTTCCCATTCCCAGATTTTCCCATTCCCAGATTTTCCCCATTCCCATTCTCCATTCCCATTCCCCATTCCCATTTTCCCCATTCCCGGATTTCCCCATTCCCATATTTCCCCAGAATTCCCGGATTTCCCCAATTCCCAGATTTTCCCAGAATTCCCAGATTTCCCCATTCCCATTTTTCCCAGAATTCCCGGATTCCCTCACCTTCTCCCCCGGGCTCCCGTCGGCGCCGCGCAGCTGCCGGGCGCTCTCGGCCACGGCGGCGCAGATCCAGGATTCCTCCGGCACGGATTCCAGGGATTCCTGCAGGAACTGCGGCACGACAGAACGGGGAAAATGGGAATTCCGGGAATTCCGGCCGGGAATCCCAAAATCCCATGGAAAAAACCTTCGGAATTCTCTTTTTCCATCCCTAAATCCCTCTGGAATTCTGGTTTCCCATCCCAAATTCCCATGGAAAATCCCTTTGGAATTCTCATTTCCCATCCCAAATCCCTTTGGAATTCTGGGTTTCCACCCCAAATTCCCATGGAAAATCCCTTTGGAATTCTGGTTTTCCACCCCAAATTGCCATTGAAAGCTGAGAACCCTCTGGAATTCTGGGTTTCCATCCCAAGAACCCTTTGGAATTCTGCTTTCCCATCCCAAATTCCCATGGAAAATCCCTTTGGAATTCTGGATTCCCACCCCAAAATCCCTTTGGAATTCTGGGTTTCCGTCCCAAATTCCCATGAGAAAAACCCTCTGGAATTCTGGTTTCCCATCTCCAAAATCCCACGGAATTCCAAGAACCCTTTGGAATTCTGGTTTTCCATCCCAAATTCCCATGGAATTCTAAGGACTCTTTGGAATTCTGGATTCCCACCCCAAAAATCCCTTTGGAATTCTCATTTCCTGCCCCAAAATTCCTTTGGAATTCTGGTTTCTCATCCCAAAATCCCACGGAATTCCAAGAACCCTTTGGAATTCTGGATTCCCATCAGAAAATCCCTTTGGAATTCTGGGTTTCCATCCCAAATTCCCATGGAAAATCCCTTTGGAATTCTCCTTTCCTGCCCCAAAATCCCTTTGGAATTCTCAATTCCTATCCCAAAATCCCTTTGGAATT
Organism: Sporophila hypoxantha; assembly: GCA_002167245.1. NCBI lineage: Eukaryota > Metazoa > Chordata > Aves > Passeriformes > Thraupidae > Sporophila > Sporophila hypoxantha. The sequence continues at coordinate 39,814 of NDFG01000170.1, forward strand.
CTGGTTTCCCATCCCTAAATCCCTCTGGAATTCCAAGTTTCCATCCCAAAAATCCCTTTGGAATTCTCATTTCGCATCCCAAATCCACATGGAAAAACCCTTTGGAATTCTGCTTTTCCACCCCAAATTCCCATGGAAAAGTCCTCTGGAATTCTGAGTTTCCCATCAGAAAATCCCTTTGGAATTCTCAATTCCTGCCCCAAAATCCCTTTGGAATTCTGGTTTCCCATCCCAAAATCCCACGGAATTCCAAGAACCCTTTGGAATTCTCGTTTCCCATCAGAAAATCCCTTTGGAATTCCCATTGAAAGCTGAGAACCCTCTGGAATTCTGGGTTTCCATCCCAAATTCCCATGGAAAATCCCTTTGGAATTCTCAATTCCCACCCCAAATTCGCATCAGAAAATCCCTTTGGAATTCTGGATTACCACCCCAAAAATCCCTTTGGAATTCTGGTTTCCCATCAGAAAATCCCTTTGGAATTCTGGGTTTCCATCCCAAATTCCCATGGAAAAGCCCTCTGGAATTCTCATTTCCCACCCCAAATTCCCATCAGAAAATCCCTTTGGAATTCTCCTTTCCTGCCCCAAAATCCCTTTGGAATTCTCATGTCCCATCCCGAAATCCCTTTGGAATTCTGGTTTCCCATCCCAAAATCCCACGGAATTCCAAGAACCCTTTGGAATTCTCATTTCCCATCAGAAAATCCCTTTGGAATTCTGGTTTTGCATCCAAAATTCCCATGGAATTCTAAGGACTCTTTGGAATTCTGGATTCCCACCCCAAAAATCCCTTTGGAATTCTCATTTCCTGCCTTAAAATCCCTCTGGAATTCTGGTTTCTCATCCCAAATTCCCATCAGAAAATCCCTTTGGAATTCTGGTTTTCCATCCCAAACTCCCTTTGGAATTCTCCTTTCATGCCCCAAAATCCCTTTGGAATTCTGGTTTTCCATCCCAAAATCCCACGGAATTCCAAGAACCCTTTGGAATTCTCGTTTCCCATCAGAAAATCCCTTTGGAATTCTGGGTTTCCATCCCAAATTCCCACAGAAATTCCCTTTGGAATTCCGGTTTCCCATCCCAAATCCCTCTGGAATTCCGGGATTCTCCTCACCTGGAGCAGCCTCTCCTCCCACTGCTCCTGGTCCAGGGAGCTCTCAGTGTTTTCTGGGGGAAAAAATCGGAATTTTGTGAATTCTGAGAGATCCAGGAAAAGAGTTGGGAATGGTGGGAAATTCCCAGGTGGGAAAAGTGGGAATTCTGCTGGGTCTGCATTTGGGATTTGGGATCCGAGGGATTGGGGAGCGGATTCCTGGAAAAAGGAGGGGTGGGGAGTGGATCCCACAAATCCCACAAATCCATCTAGCTCATGGAACCCATCCCAGAAATCCCAAAAATCCCCAAAATTCCACCCCATTATCCCATAAACCCCGTTATCCCATAAACCCCGTTATCCCATTTTCCCATGGATCCCATTCCAGAAATCCCAAAAAATCCCATTATCTCATGGATTCCATTAATCCCATCCCATAAATCCCATAAATCCCATTATCCCATAAATCCCAAAAATCCCCAAAATCCCATTATCCCATGGATTCCACTAATCCCATCGAATAAATCCCATAAATCCCATCACCTCTTTTTCCCATTTTCCCATGGATCCCATCCCATAAATACCATAAAACCCATAATGCCATTTTCCCAATGGATATCATCCCATAAATCCCATAAATCCTATCCCATTATCCCCAAAATCCCCAAAATCCCAAAAATCCCATAAATCCCATAAATCCCATAAATCCCATTAATCCCATTATCCCATAAATTCCATAAATCCCATAAATTCCATAAATCCCCAAAATCCCATTATCCCATCAATCCCATGATCCCTTTTCCCCATTTTCCCATAAATCCCATTCCATAGATCCCATATCCCATCAATCCCATGGATTCCATTATCCCTGTCTCTTATACACATCTAGATGTGTATAAGAGACAGGAGCAGCCGCAGGGCGGCGCCACCGCGGCCCCCGCACAGCCAGGGCTGCGAGGAAACCGCCTGGAAAAATGGGGATAAAAACAGGAAAAATGGGAAAAATGGGAATGAAAACTGCCTGGGAAAATGGGAAAAAAAAAGGGAAAATTGGGACTGAAAATGGGAATAAAAAAGGGAAAATTGGGAAAAATGGGAATGCAAACATCTCTCAGGGCTGCGAGGAAACCGCCTGGACAAAACGGGGAGAAAAACGGGAAAATTGGGAAAAATGGGAATGAAAACACCGGGAAAACACCTCCCAGGGCTGCGAGGAAACCGCCTGGAAAAAATGGGGAGAAAAACAGGAAAAATGGGAAAATTGGGAAAATTGGGAATGCAAACATCTCCCAGGGCTGCGAGGAAACCGCCTGGAAAAATGGGGAGAAAAACGGGAAAATTGGGACTGAAAATGGGAATAAAAATGGGAAAATTTGGACTAAAAATGGGAATAAAACCAGGAAAATTGGGACTAAAAATGGGAATAAAAACGGGAAAATTGGTAAAATTTGGAATGAAAACTGCCTGGGAAATTGGGACTAAAAATGGGACTAAAAATGGGAAAAGTTGGACTGAAAATGGGACTGAAAATGGAACTAAAAATGGGAAAATTAGGAAAATAGGGAATGAAAACTGCCTGGGAAAATGGGACTAAAAATGGGAATAAAAATGGGGAAATCGGGACTAAAAATGGGAATAAAAATGGGGAAAATGGGACCAAAAATGGGACTGAAAATGGGAATAAAAACGGGAAAATTGGGACTAAAAATGGGAAAATTGGTAAAATTTGGAATGAAAACTGCCTGGGAAATTGGGACTAAAAATTGGACTAAAAATGGGAAAAGTTGGACTAAAAATGGGACTGAAAATGGAACTAAAACTGGGGAAAATGGGGATTGAAAATGGGACTGAAAATGGGACTAAAAATGGGAAAATTTAAGGAAAATATGGGAATAAAACTGCCTGGAAAATGGACTAAAAATGGGAATAAAAATGGGGAAATCAGGACTGAAAATGGACTAAAAATGGGGAATTTGGGACTAAAAATAGAATAAAGAGAGAGAAAAAATGGGAGAATCTGGGGACTGAAAATGGGAATATAGAAATGGGAAAATAGGAAAACAGGGAAAGAAAATTGCCTGGGAAATTGGAAACATAAAATGGGAAAAACTGGGACAAAAAAAATGGGAACTAAAAATGGCGAGAATCAGGCTAAAAATGGTATTAGAAAATGGAGAATTTGACTAAAAATGGACAAAAAATGGGAACATAAAAATGGGACTAAGATGGACTAAAAACGGGCAAAATTGGGACTGAAATGGGGAATAAAATGGGAAGTGGAATTGGGAAATGGAATAAAAACTGGAATAAAGAGATGAGGAGAATATGGGAAAATTTGGAATAAAATTGGGAAAAAATTGGGAATAAAAATGGGGAAAAATGGGAATAAAAATGGGAGTGAAATTGGGAAAAATGGGGAATGAAAATGGGAATAAAATTGGGAAAAATAAGGAATGAAAATGGGACTAAAAATGGGGAAATCGGGACTGTATATATATGTGTGTATATAAAAAGGGGGAGAGAAGAGAGAGAGAGAGAGATGGAAATTGGGAGAAAAAAAGAGATTGGAATCGAAAAACTGGGAATAAATATATGTGTAATAAAAATGGAAAATGGGGAAGGAAAATGGGATTAAAACTGGGAAAATAGGGAATACAATTGGGAATACAAATGGGATATATAAATGGGAATAAATTGGGAGTGAAATTAGGAAAATTTGAATTGAAAGACTAGAATACAAAATGGGAAGAAAAATTGGAAAAATTTGGAATACAGATTGGGAAAAAATTTGGGAATAAAACATGGGAACAATTAGAATACAAAATGGGAGTGAATTTGGGAAAATGGGGAATGAAAATGGGAATGAAAATTGGGAAACACTGGGAATGAAAAACGGGACTAAAAATGGGGAAACCTTGGGACTGAAAATGGGACTCAAAATTGGAACTAAAAATGGGAGTGAAAATGGGTCGAAATCGGGAACTTGAAAAATGAGACTGAAAATGGGACTAGAAAATGGCACAAAAAAATGGCGGAAAATTGCGTAAACCTTGTAAATGAAACTGGCCTGGAAATTGGGACTGAATAAATGGAGATAAAAATGGGAAAAGTTGGACTGAAGAGAGGGACTGAAATGTGACTAAAACTGGGGGAGAGAGAGATGAAAATGGCGACTGAAATGGGACTAAAAATGGGAAAAATTAGAAAATAGGGGAATGAAAACTTGCCTGGGAAATTGGGGACTATAAACAATGGAATAAAAATGGAGAGCTGAAAATGGACGAAAGATGGAAATTTGGAACTAAAAATGGGGGACAAAATGGAAAATTGGGACTAGAAAATGGGGAATAAAAAGGGGGAGATTGGGACTGCGGGAAAATTGAGACTGAAAATGGGAGACGTACCAAGAAATTGGGATCAAAAAATGGGGAATTGGGAAGAAAAAAGGGAGAACCTAAAAATGGGAAAATTTGGGCCGCTCATAATAGGGAATGAAAAGACGTGCCTCACGGAAATTGGGACATTCAAAAATGGGACTAAAAATGGGAAAATGGACAACTGATAAAAAATGGGAGTGAAATTGGGAACTAAATGGGGGCATGAAAAAATGGGACATTAGAAAATGGAATAAAAATTGGGCAAATTTGATCATAAAATTGGGAGAAAAATTGGGAAATAAAAATGAGGCCGGAGTGAAATTGGGAACAATGTGGGATGAAAACTGGAATAAAAAAATAAAATGGGGAAGTCAAATTGGCAAAATTTGAAATGAAATTCGGGAAAAAATTGGAAAGAAAAATGGGGAAGAAAAATGGGGAATTATAAAATGAACGGGGACATTGGGAAAATGGGGAATGAAAAATGGGACCCCATGAAACAATTGGCGAAAAATTTGGAATAAAATTGGAGACTGAAAAATTTGGAATTTTAAAAATGGGAATAGATCAATGGAAATGGGAAAAATGCGAGGGAGCAGTGAAAATCGGGGAATGAAATTAGGAAACAGGGAATAAAAATGGGAATGAAAATTGGGAAAATTTGGAATAAAATGGGAACCGGAAAATGGGAATTAAAATGAGAGGTGAAATTGGGGCAAAAAATTTGGAAAATGAAAATCGGGGAAGAAAATTGGAATGAAAAAAAAATAGGAGTGAAAAATTGGCAAAATGGGGAATGAACAATGCGGAGAGTAAAATGGGAAATAAAAAAAATGGAAATGGGACATAAAAAATGGGAAAAACATGGAATAAAAAATGGGGAGTGAAATGGGGAACCCCACCACACCAAATTGGGAATGAAAGTTGGGAAGGAAATTTGGAAATAAAAAAAATGGGAAAATGGGCGAAAGGAAATGGGAAAATAAGAGACTGGGAAAATAGGCGAATAAATTGGGAATTAAAATGACTAAATTGGGGGAACACCCCCCCCACCCTGAAATTGGGAAAATAGGGATGGAAAATTTGGGAAAAATAAAACTGGGAAAGAATAGGGAAGGCAAAAATGGAGTGAAAATGGGAAAGATAGGGCAAAAAAAGTGGGGGCAATAAGAAAGTAATAAAATCGGCATAAAATTGGGAATGAAATTGGGAAATAAAACTGGGCTAGGTCGAAATTGGGAAAAAAATTGGGAATTGAAATTGGGGAAAATGAAAATGGGAAAAAATAGGAAGGAAAATGGAATAAAATTGGGAAAATAGAAGGAAAATGGCGAATAAAAATGGGGAAAAAAATTGGGAATGATAAAATTGGGAATTAAAAAATGGGAAAAAATGGGAATGAAACATGGCAAGAATGAAAACTTGGGAAATTGGGAATCGAAAATGGGAATAAAAATGGGATACAAAACTGGGAATAAAAAAATGGGAGATGCGAGAAATTTGGGAAAATTGGGGAAAAAAAATTGGAATAAAAGATGGCGAAGTCGAAATTGGGAAAATGGGAGAATGAAAACTGGAATAAAATTGGGAAAATTTGGAAAAAAATTGGGGAAAAAAAATTGGGTGAATAAAAGGGAAAAAAATGGGAATAAAATGGGAGTGAATTTGGGAAAATATGGCAAAAAATTGGCAAAAAATGGGAGTGAATTTGGGACAAATTGGGAGATAAATGAAAAACTTGGGAATAAAAATGGAGAAATGGGGGAAGAAAAATGGAGTAAAAAAATTGGAAAATTCAGAAGAAAGGACAAATGGGGAAAATTAAACTGGGAAAATAGGGTAATAAAATTTGGGAATAAAAAACTGGAGAAAATTTGGGAATAAATAATGGGAGTGAAATTGGGAAAAGGAGAATGAAAAAAGGGGAAATAAACAAATGTGGAATGAAAAATGGGGAAAAACTTGGGAAAATTGGGACTAAAAGGGACATAATGGAAAATCGGGAATAAAAAAATGGATGAAATTTCGGAGAAAAATTGGGAATAAATAGCTGGAAAAAACTGGGAAATAAGAAATAAATTTGGGAAAATTGGCATAACAAATGTGGGAGAAAAAAAATATTTCGGGGCAATAAAAATGGGGAATAAAAATTGG
>NDFG01000170.1:56283-67476 GCA_002167245.1 Sporophila hypoxantha
AAAACTGGAATAAAATTGCGAATAAAAATGGGAAAATTGGGAATAAAACTGGGAAAATGGGGAAGGAAAACGGGAATTCCCAGCAATTCCCAACTCACCAGGAGCCGCACGGTCAGGGCCTGCGGGGAGGGGAGAGCGCCTGTGAGAGAAGGAAAAATGGGAAAATTCAATTCCTGGGATTTCTGGGAATTTTGGGAATTCCCAGGGAATTGCTGGGAATTCTTGGGATTTTGGGGGGTTTTTTTGGGAATTCTGGGGGTTTTTTGGGAATTCCCAGGGAATTGCTGGGAATTCTGGGGATTTTTTGGGTTTTTGGGGGGAGTTTTTTTGGGAATTCTGGGGATTTTTTGGGAATTCCCAGGGAATTCTTGGGATTTTTTGGGGTTTTTTTGGGGAGTTTATTTGGGAATTCTGGGGATTTTTTGGGAATTCCTGAGGAGTTCTGGGGAATTCTGAGGGATTTTTGGGAATTCTTGGGATTTTTTAGGAATTTGCAGGGATTTTGGGGTTTTTTGGGGGGAATTTCCACTCATTTTTTGGGGATTTTTTGGGGGAAATTCCCAAAGGGTTGTTGGTTTTTTTATTTGGAATTTCCAGGGATTTTTTTTTTAACTCCTAGGATTTTTTGGGATTTTCCAGGGATTTTTGGGGATCTCCCCAGGGTTTTTTGCTATGTTTTGGGAATTCCTGAGGATTTTTGGGGGGAATTCCTGGGAGGTTTTTTTTGAGAATTCCTGGGGAATTTTTGGGATTTTTTTGGGTTTTTTTTTTTGGGAATACCCGGGACTTTTTGGGCTATTTTCTTGGATTTTTGGGGCTATTTTTTGAGTTTTCCCAGGATTTTTTTGGTTATTTTTTAGGATTTCCCAGGATTTTGGGAATTCCGGGGTTTCAGGGCGTTACCCTCAGTCTCAGCTCCGCTCTCCGGGGGTTCCTGGTGGATTTTTTGGGATTTTTTTGGGCTATTTTGGGTTATTTTTGAGGATTTCCCAGGATTTTTTGGGTTATTTTTTTGAGATTTCCCAGGATTTTTGGGATTTCTGGGGTTTCAGGGTGTTACCCTCGGGCTCGGCTCCATTTCCTGGGTTCCCTGGTGGATTATTTGGGGTTTTTGGGGAATTCCTGGGGATTTTTTGGGTCTTTTTGGGCTATTTTGGGTTATTTTTTGAGATTTCCCAGGATTTTTTGGGTTATTTTTTGGGATTTCCCAGGATTTGGGGATTTCTGGGCTTTCAGGGCGTTACCCTTGGGCTCGGCTCCATTTCCTGCGGTTCCCTGGTGGATTTTTTGGGGTTTTTGGGGAATTCCTGGGGATTTTTTGGGGTTTTTTTGGGAAATCCTGGGGATTTTTTGTTTGTTTTTTTTTTTTTTAATTCCTGGGGATTTTTTGATGTTTTTTGGGGAATTCCTGGGGGTTTTTTGGGCTATTTTGGGTTATTTTTTAGGATTTCCCAGGATTTTTTGGGGTTTTTTGGGGATTTTTTGGGGTTTTTTGGGGAATTCCTGGGGATTTTTTGGGGGTTTTTTGGGCTATTTTGGGTTATTTTTTGTGCTTTCCCAGGATTTTTTGGGTTATTTTTTAGGATTTCCCAGGATTTTGGGAATTCCGGGTTTCAGGGCCTTACCCTCGGGCTCAGCTCTGCTCTCCGGGGGTTCCTGGTGGAGTTTTTGGGGTTTTTTTGGGGAATCCCTGGCGATTTTTTGGGGTTTTTTTGGGCTATTTTGCGTTATTTTTTAGGATTTCCCAGGATTTTTTGGGTTATTTTTTAGGATTTCCCAGGATTTTTTGGGTTATTTTTTAGGATTTCCCAGGATTTTTGGGAATTCCGGGGTTTCAGGGCCTTACCCTCGGGCTCAGCTCCGCTTTCCGGGGGCTCCTGGTGGATTTCTGGGGTTTTTTTGGGGAATTCCTGGGGATTTTTTGGGTTTTTTTGGGCAATTCCTGGGGATTTTTGGGGTTTTTTTGGGCTATTTTGGGTTATTATTTGAGATTTCCCAGGATTTTTTGGGTTATTTTTTAGGATTTCCCAGGATTTTGGGAATTCCGGGTTTCAGGGCCTTACCCTCAGGCTCGGCTCCGCTTTCCAGGGTTCCTGGTGGATTTTTTGGGTTTTTTTGGGGAATTTCTGGGGATTTTTTAGGGTTTTTTTTGATTTTTTGGGTTATTTTTTGAGATTTCCCAGGATTTTTTGGGTTATTTTTTAGGATTTCCCAGGATTTTTTGGGTTATTTTTTAGGATTTCCCAGGATTTTTGGGATTTCTGGGTTTCAGGGCGTTACCCTCGGGCTCAGCTCTGCTTTCTGGGGGTTCCTGGGGATTTTTTGGGGTTTTTTGGGAATTCCTGGAGGTTTTTGGGGTTGTTTTTAGGGAATTCCCAGGGAATTTGGGGATTTTTAGGAGGTTTTTTGGGAATTCCCAGGGGTTTTTTGGGGTTTTTTTTGGGAGTTCCGGGGCTTTTTTTTAAAATTCCTGGGATTTTTTTAAGGATTTCCCAGGATTTTGGGAATTCTGGGGTTTCAGGGCGTTACCCTCAGTCTCAGCTCTGCTTTCCAGGGTTTCCTGCTGGATTTTTTGGGGTTTTTTTGGGCTATTCTGGGTTATTTTTTAGGATTTCCCAGGATTTTGGGAATTCCGGGGTTTCAGGGCCTTACCCTCAGTCTCAGCTCCGCTTTCCAGGGTTTCCTGGTGGATTTTTGGGGGTTTTTTTTGGGAATTCCTGGGGATTTTGGGGGTTTTTTTGGGTTATTTTTTCAGCTTTCCCAGGATTTTGGGGAATTCTGAGGTTTCAGGGCCTCACCCTCAGTCTCAGCTCCATTTCCCAGGGTTTCCTGCTGGATTTTTTGGGGTTTTTTTGGACTATTCTGGGTTATTTTTTGAGATTTCCTGGGGTTTTTTTGGGTTATTTTTTAGGATTTCCCTGGATTTTGGGAATTCCGGGGTTTCAGGGCATTACCCTCAGTCTCAGCTCCGTTTCCTGGTGGATTTTTTGGGTTTTTTTTGGGGAATTCCCAGGGATTTTTTGGGGATTTTTTTGTTATTTTTTAGGATTTCCCAGGATTTTTGGGAATTCCGGGGTTTCGGGGCCTCACCCTCAGTCTCAGCTCCGTTTTCCAGGGATCCCTGCTGGATTTTGGGCGCCAGCAGGGCGAGGCTGCGGCACAGCGGGGGCAGCGCCGCGCTCAGCTCAGGACGGAACAGCAGCGGCAGCAGCGAGCGCCACAGGAGCTGCGGGGAAACAATTAATAATGGGGATTAATTAATGGGGAATTAATGGGGGATAGTGGGGGAATGATGGGGGAATCATTGGGAAAGTAATGGGGAAATAGTGGGGAAAAAATGGGAAATTAATGGGAAATTAATGGGGAAATAATGGGGAATAAAGGGAAATAAATGAGAAATTAATGGGGAACTAATGGGGAGAAAATGGGGAAATAGTGGGGAAATTATGGGGGAATAATGGGGAAAATAATGGGAATAAAATGGGGAATTAATGGGGGAATAGTGGGGAGTAAATGTGAAATTAATGTGGAAAAATGGGGAATAAATAGGGAATTAATGGGGGAAAATGGGGAATTAATGGACAAATTAATGGGAAATAAATGGGAAATAACTGGGAAATAAATGGGGAAATAATAGGGAACATAATGGGAAATTAATGGGGAATAAATGGGGGAAAAATGGGGAATAAAAGGGGGAATTAATGGGGGAAATAATGGGGAAATAGTGGGGAAAATGGGAAATAAATGGGAAATTAATGGGGGAAATAATGGGGAAATAAATGGGAAATAAATGGGGAATAAATGGGGAAAAATGGGAAATAAATGGGGGAAAAATGGGGAAATAGTGGGGAAATAAATGGGAAATAATGGGGAAATAGTGGGGAAATAAATGGGAAATAATGGGGAATATAATGGGGGAATTATGGGGAAAAATGGGAAATTAATGGGAAATTATTGGGAAATAAGGGGAAATAATGGGGAAAATGGGAAATAAATGGGGAAATAGTGGGGGAATAATGGGGAAATAAAGAGAAATAAATGGGAAATTATTGGGGGGAAAAAGGGGAAATAATAGGAAATAAATGGGAATATAATGGGGAAATAAATGGAGAAATAAATGGGAAATTATTGGGAAATAGTGGGGAAAAATGGGAAATAAATGGGGAAATAAGGGGAAATTAATGGGGAATAAATGGGGAAATAATGGGGAATAAAGGGAAATAAATGGGAAATTAATGGGGAGAAAATGGGGAGAAAATGGGGAAATAGTGGGGGAATAATGGGGAAATAAAGGGAAACAAATGGGAAATAATGGGGAAATAAATGGGAAATAATGGAAATATTGTGGGGGTAAAATGGGAAATAAAAGGGGAAAAATGGGGAAAAATGGAAAATAAATGGAAAATTAATGGGGACTAATAGGGATATAGTGGGGAAATAAATGGGAAATAAATGGGAAATAAATGGGGGAAAAAAGGGAAAAATGGAAAATAAATGGAAAATTAATGTGACTAATAGGGATATGCGGGGAAATAATGGGCAAATAAATGGGGAAATAAATGGGGAAATAATGGGGAAAAAATGGGAAATAATGGGGAATAGTGGGGAAATAAGTGGGGAAAATAAATGGGGATATAATGGAGAATTATGGGGAAATAAGGGGAAAATTGGGGAAAAAATTTGGGGAAATAAATGGGAATATAATGGGGAAATGGGGAATTATGGGGAACAGTGGGGGACAAATGGGACAAAAATTGGGGAAAAAACCGTGGGAAAATGGGAAAAAATATCAGGAAAACGGGAAAAAGTCAGGAAATAATGGGGAATATGATGGGAAATAGTGGGGAATAATGCAGAAATAATCGGGATAAGCAGTGGGGAATAAATGGGACATAGGTGGGGAAATAATCGGGACAAATGGAAATAAATGGGGGAAGTGGGGGAAATTATGGGGGAAACAATGGGGGATTAATGGGTGAAATAAATGGGGAAATAATGGGAAATTTCAATGGGGAAAAAAAGGGAAATAATAGGAAATAAATGGGAATATAATTGGAAATTAATAGGCAGAAATGGGGAAATACTGGGAAACTAAATGGGAAATTAATGGGAATATAATGGGGGAATTATGGGGAAATAATGGGTAAGTAAATGGGGAATAAATGGGGAAAATAGTAGGGGCAATAATGGGGAAATAAATGGGAAATAAAGGGAAACAAATGGGAAATAATTGCGGGAAATAAATGGGGAAAATGGAAATATTGTGGGGGAAAAATGGGAAATAACATGGGGAAAAAAAGGGGAAAAATGGAAAAAATAAATGGAAAATTAATGGGACTAATAGGATAATTAGCGGGGAAATAAATGGGAAATAAATGGGAAATAAATGGCGGAAATAAATGGGGAAAAAATGGGCAATAATGGGGAACTAGTGGGGAAATAACTGGGGATATAATGGGATGAATTAATGGGGAAATAATGGGGGAATAATTGGGGAAAAAATTTGGGGAAATAAATGGCGGAATATAATGGGGAAAAATGGGGGAAAATTATGGGAAAGTTGGGGAAATGGGAAAAAAATTGGGGCAAAAACGTGGAAATGAGAAATAATATCAGCGAAAATGCGGAAAAAATCAGGAAATAAATGGGGAATTATGGGAAATAGTGGGCGAAGATAAGTGCAGAAATAATGGGAAATTAATGGGAAAGCAGTGGGAATAAATTGGGAAATTAATGGGGAAATAGTGGGGAAATAAAGGGAGAAATAAATGGAAAATTAAATGGGGACTTAATGGGGAATTATAGGGAAATAAATGGAATAAATGGAAATAAATCGGGGAAAAATGGGGAAATAGTGGGGTAAATATAATGGGATATAAGGGAGAATTATGGGGAAATAATGGGGAAATAATGGGGATAATTATGGGGAAAACTGGGAAAAATTTGGGGAAATAAATGGGAATATAATGGGAAAATGGGGAAATTGGGAAAAAATTGGGGAAAAACATGGGAAAATGGGAAAATAATTCGCGAAAATCGGGAAAAATCAGGAATAACATGGGGAAATGATGGGAAATAGTTGAGGGAATAATGGGGGAAATTTTCCGCACTCTCCCTGGTGATCCGGCACGGTGGGAAGCTGAAGCAGGGCCAAGGAAACCCCTCGGGAATTTTTTTTGAATTTTGGATTTTTTTTCTCTGGAATTTTTGGGCTGAAAATCTCCCAGACATTGGAATGTGGGATTTAATTCCCAGAATTTGAATTTTAAGGTTTTAAAAAAAATTTTTGTGATTTTTTTTTATTTTTTGGGAATTTTTGGCTGATCCCACCCTGGCTGATGCTGGGCACGGTGGAGCTGAGCAGGGCAGGAAGATCCCTCAGGATTGGGAAATTTTGGGATTTAATTCCAGAATTTGATTTTGGGGGATTTTTTTTTATTTTTGGGCTTTTTTCTCCTGGGAATGTTTGGGCTGAAATCCCAGAATGGGAAATTTGGAAATTGAAATTTCTCCGAATTGGGAATATTTGGACTGGAATTTTGTGAATTTTAGGAAAATTCCCTTTGGATTTGGGAATTTGGGCTGAAATCTGCCAGAATTGGGATTTGGGGATTTAATTCCCAGAATTTGGACTTTTTAGGGTTATTTTTAAATTTTGGGGGATTTTTGGGCTGTAATCCCACCTGGCTGATCTGGCACGGTGGAGCTGAGCAGGGCAGGAAACCCCTCAGGACCTGGAATTTTGATTAATTCCAGAATTTGAAATTTTTTTTTTGAATTTTTTTATTTTTTTGAATTTTTTTGAATTTTGGGATTTTTTTCTCTGGGAATTTGGCTGAAATCCCCAGAATTGGGAAATTGGAATGAAATTTTCTCCGAATTGGGAATTTGGGACTGGAATTCGTGGATTTTAAGGATAAAATTCCTCTCTGGACTGGGAATTTTGGGGGCTGAAATCTCCGCAGAACTGGGAAATTTGGGATTAATTCCCAGAATTGAATTTTAGGTTTTTTTTTTAATTTTTGGGGTTTTGGCTGAATCCCACTGGGTCTGATGCTGGCACAGTGGAGCAAGCAGGATCAGGAAAACCCCTCCGGATTGGGAAATTTTTGGGCTGAAATCTCCCAGAATTGGGAAATTTTGGGAATTTAATTCCAGAATTTCCATTTTTAAGCCCTCTTAATTTTTTTTTTTTAAATTTTTGGGGATTTTTGGGCTGAATCCCACTGGCTGATGCTGGGCACGGTTGGAGCTGAGCAGGATCAGGAAACCCCTCGGGATGGGAATTTTGGGCCTGAAATCGCCAGAGACTGAATTTGGGATTAATTTCCAGAATTTGAATTTTAGGGTTTTTTTTTTATTTTGGGTTTTATTTTGAATTTTTTGGGCAAATTTTTGGGGGATTTTTTGATGAACTCCTGCTGGCTGATGCTGGCACGGTGGAGAGCGAGCAGGAGGCCAGAAACCGCCCCTCAGGATTGGGAATTTTGGCTGAAATCTGCCAGAATGGGTATTTTTGGGATTTAATTCCCGAATTTGAAATTTTTAGGGTTTTTTTTTAAATTTTTTGGATTTTTTTTTTTTTTTTTGGGAATTTTTGGGATGAATCTCCGTGGCTGGATGCTTGGGCAAGTGGAGCTGAGCAGGGCCAGGGAAACTCCCTCAGGATTGGGAATTTTGGAATTTAATTCCGGGAAATTTGGAATTGAAATTTCTCCGAATTGGGAATTTTGGGACTGGAATTTTGTGGAATTTTAGGATAAAATTCCCTCTGGACTGGGAATTTTGGGCTGAAATCTGCCAGAATTGGGAATTTGGGGATTTTATTACCCGAAATTGAATTTTTGGGGATTTTTTTTTTTTTTTAATTTTTGGGGAATTTTTGGACTGGAATCCTTCAGGATTGGGAATTTTGGAATTGAAATTTCTCCAAATTGGGAATTTTGGGACTGGATTTTCTTGGAATTTTAGGATAAAATCCTCTCTGGACTGGGAATTTTGGGCTGAAATCTCCCAGAATTGGGAATTTGGGGATTTAATTCCCAGAATTTGAATTTTTAGGATTATTTATAAAATTTTTTGGGGTTTTTGGGCTGAATCCCACCTGGCTGATGCCGGGCACGGTGGAGCTGAGCAGGATCAGAAACCCCTCAGGATTGGGAATTTTGGGCTGAGATCTGCCAGAATTGGGAATTTGGGGATTTAATCCCCAGAATTTGAATTTTTAGGGTTTTTTTTAAATTTTTTTTTATTTTTTTTTAACTTTTTGGGAATTTCTGGGATGAATCTCCTGTGGCTGATGCTGGGCACGGTGGAGCTGAGCAGGGCCAGGAAACCCCTTGGGATTGGGAATTTTGGGCTGAAATCTCCCAGAATTGGGAATTCTGGAGATTTAACTCCCAGAATTTGAATTTTTAGGGTTTTTTAAAATTTTTTTTTAATTTTTTTTAAACTTTTTGGGAATTTTTGGGATGAATCTCCCTTGGCTGATGGCGGGCACGGTGGAGCTGAGCTGGGCCAGGAAACCCCTCAGGATTGGGAATTTTGGGCTGAAATCTCCCAGAATTGGGAATTTGGGGATTTAATTCCCAGAATTTGAATTTTTAGGGTTTTTTTTTTTAATTTTTGGGGGATTTTTGGGCTGAATCCCACCTGGCTGATGCTGGGCACGGTGGAGCTGAGCAGGATCAAGGTGCTGACGCTGACGCTCCGCACGTCGTCGCTCGAGGGATCCTCGGGAATTTCCTCTGGAATTCCGGGGGGCTGAGCAGGAAAATGGGAGAAATTGGGAAAAAATGGAAAAATGGGGAATTTGGGGGGGAAAAATGGGGGAAAGGGGGGGAAAGGAGCAGGAGAAAGAGGAGGGGAAAAGGGGGGAAGAAGGGGAAAAATGTGAGAAAAGGAGCAGGAAAAAGGGGGAAATTTTGGGGAAAAGAGCAGGAAAAGAGGAGGGGAAAAGAGCAGGAAAAACAGGAGGGAAAGAAGGGGGAAAATGTGGGAAAATTAGTGTGAAAAAGAGGAGGGGAAAAAGGGAAAAATATGGAAAAAGGAGCAGGAAAAGGAAGATAAAAAGGGGGGAAATGTGGGAAAAGGAGCAGGAAAAGGAAAGGAAAAAGAGGAGGAAAATGGGGGGAAATGGGGAAAATGTGGATAAAACTGCAAGAAATTCAAAGGGAAAAGGAGCAGGAAAAAGGGAAAATGTGAAGAAAATGTGGGATAACGAGCAGGAAAATGGGGGGAAATGTGGGAAAAAGAGTAGGAAAAAGGGGGAAAATGTGGGAAAAGGAGCAGGAAAAGGAGTGGGAGTAATGGGGGGAAAATGTGGGAAAAGGAGCAGGAAAAAAGAGAGGAAAATGCAGAAAAGGAGCAAGAAAAGAGGAGGAAAAAGAAAGGGAAAATGTAGGAAAAGGAGCAGGAAAATGAAAGGAAAAAGAGGAGGAAAAATGGGGGGGAATTGTGGATAAAAGTGCAAGAAATGGAGAGGAAAAAGAAGCAGGGAAAAGAGGAGGAAAAGGGGGGAAAGGGAAAAATGTGGGAAAAGGAGCAGGAAAAGAGCGGGGAAAATGTGGGAAAAATGTAGGAAAAGGAGAAGGAAAAAAGAGGGGAAAATGTGGGAAAAGGAGCAGGAAAAGGAGAAGGAAAAAGGGGGAAAAAAGAGGGAAAAATGTGGGAAAAGGAGCAGGAAAAACAGGAGCAGGAAAAAGGGGAAAAACATGGGAAAAGGAGCAGGAAAAGGAGAAGGAAAAAAGAGGGAAAATGTGGGAAAAGGAGCAGGAAAAAGAGGAAGGAAAAGGGGAAAAAAGGGGGGGAAAGCGAAAAGGAAAAGGAGGTGGGAACTAGGGGAACGAAGGGGAAAAAGGAGAAGAAGAAGAGGAATGGAAAAGGGGGGAAAGGGAAAAAAAATGGGAAAAGGCGCAGCAAAAACAGAAGGAAAAGAGCAGGAAAAGAAGTGGAAAAGGGGAATCAAATGTGGAAAATGAACAGGAAAAAGAGCGGGAAAACAACAGGGAAAAAAGGGGAAAATGTGGAAATAAGAGGGGAGAAAAAGAGGCGGGAAAAAGGAAAAATTGTGGGAAAAAGGAGCGGGAAAAAGGAGGAAAGGAGGAAAATGGGGGGAAAGCGCAGGAAAAAGGAAAGGAAAAGAGGAGGAAAAATAGGGAAAAACAGGGAAAATGTGGATAAAGTGGCAAGAAATTGAGAGGGAAAAGAGCAGGGAAAAGGAGGGGAAAAGGGAAAAAATGTGGGAAGGCGAAGGGAAAAAGAGGAGCGAAAAGAGGAAAATCTGGAAAACAGGAGCAGGAAAAGAGGAGGGAAAACTGGGGAAAAGGGAAAAATGTGGGAAAAGGAGCAGGAGAAGGAGAAGGAAAAAAGAGGAGAAAAAATGTGGGAAAATGAGCAAGGAAAAACAGGACGGAAAAAGGGGAAAAAGAGGGGGAAATGTAGGAAAAGGAGCAGGTAAAGGAGCAAGGAAAAGGAGGGATGTGGGGAAAAAGGAGCAGGAAGAAGACAGAAGGAAAAAAAGAGGAAAATGTGGAAAAGGAGCAGGAAAAAGAGGAGGGAAAAGTGGGGAAAAAAGGGGGGAAAGGAAAAGGGAAAAGGAGTGGGAACAAAGGGGAAAGGAGGGAATAGGGTAAAAATGGGAAAGGAGCAGGAAAAACAGAAGGGAAAAGAAGCAGGGGAAATAATGTGGAAAAAGAGCAGGAAAAGCAGCAGGAAAAAACAGGGGATAAATGTGGGAAAAAGAGCAGGAGAAAGAGGTGGAAAACGGAAAAATTGTAGAAAAGGAGCGGGAAAAGAGGAGGAAAGGAGGAAATGGGGGAAAGAAGCAGGCAAAATGAAAGGGAAAAAGATGAGATAACATAGGGGGAAACAGGCGAAAAATGTGGATAAAAGTGCAAGAAATGGAAAAAAGGAAGAAGGAGCAGGGAAAAGAGGAGGGAAAAAGGGGGGAAGTGCAGAAAATAGAGGGGAAATGTGGGAAAAGAGCCGGGGAAAAGGGAAGAAAATGGGAAAATTGGGGAAAGGACAGAAAAAGAGGAAGAAAAAGGGGGAAAATGTGTGAAAAAGAGGAGGAAAGAAATTGGGGGAAATGGGAAAAGGAGCAGGAAAAGAGGAGAAAAGGGGGGGAAAAGGAAAATGATGGGATAAAGGGGCAAAGTGGAAAAGGAGCAGGAAAGGGGAATGAGCCGGAAA
>NDFG01000170.1:72237-83323 GCA_002167245.1 Sporophila hypoxantha
AAAATGGGGAGAAACGGGGAAAATGAGGGGAAATGGGGAAAAATGGAGGAAAATTGGGGGAAAATGGTGAAAAAATGGAGGAAAGAAAGATGGGGGAAATGGGAATTTTGGGGGAAAATAATGAAAAAATGGGGAAAAACGGTGAAAAAATGGAGGGAAGATGGAGAAAAATGGGAATTTTGGGGGGAAAATGGTGAAAAAATGGGTATTCCTGGAAAACCTGGGAATTTTGGGGAAAAAAAGATGGGAAAAATTAGGAAAAAAGGCAGAAAAATGGGGGGGAAAATAGGGAAACCCAGGGATTCCTGGAAAAACTGGGAAATTTGGGGAAAAACAGGAGAAAATGGGAAAAAATGGAAAAACCAGGGAAAAACAGGGGAAAAGTGGGAATTCCAGGAAGACCTGGGATTCTGGGGAAAAAACATGGAAAAAATGGGGGGAAAACCCAGGGGAAATTGAGAAATAGTTGGAAAAACAGGAGAAAATGAAGAAAAAAACAGGGAAAAATGGGGAAAATCAGGAATTCCTGGAAAATGGTGAAAAAATGGGGGAATCAAGGAAAAACAGGGAAAAATGGTGAAAAAACATTTGAAAAAAGCAGGGGGAAATGCAGAGAAAATGAGGGAAAAAAGGAGGAAATGGGGAAAATCAGAAATTCCTGGAAAAACTGGAAGGAGTGGGGGAAAAAACAGAGAAAAAATGGGGGGGAAAGCGGAAGAAATGAGAAAAAATGGGAAAAATCAAGAATTCCTGGAAAAACTGCGAATTCTGGGGAAAAAACAGGGAAAAATGGAGAAAAACATTGGAAAAATGGGGAAATGGTGAAAAAATGAGAGAAAAACAGGGAAAAAAGGGGGGAAAATGGAGAAAAAACAGGGAAAAAACAGGGAAAAATGGAGAAAAACATTGGAAAAATGGGGAAATGGTGAAAAAATGAGAGAAAAACAGGGAAAAAAGGGGGGAAAATGGAGAAAAAACAGGGAAAAAACAGGGAAAAATGGAGAAAAACATTGGAAAAATGGGGAAATGGTGAAAAAATGAGAGAAAAACAGGGAAAAAAGGGGGGAAAATGGAGAAAAAACAGGGAAAAAACAGGGAAAAATGGAGAAAAACATTGGAAAAATGGGGAAATGGTGAAAAAATGAGAGAAAAACAGGGAAAAAAGGGGGGAAAATGGAGAAAAAACAGGGAAAAAACAGGGAAAAATGGAGAAAAACATTGGAAAAATGGGGAAATGGTGAAAAAATGAGAGAAAAACAGGGAAAAAAGGGGGGAAAATGGAGAAAAAACAGGGAAAAAACAGGGAAAAATGGAGAAAAACATTGGAAAAATGGGGAAATGGTGAAAAAATGAGAGAAAAACAGGGAAAAAAGGGGGGAAAATGGAGAAAAAACAGGGAAAAAACAGGGAAAAATGGAGAAAAACATTGGAAAAATGGGGAAATGGTGAAAAAATGAGAGAAAAACAGGGAAAAAAGGGGGGAAAATGGAGAAAAAACAGGGAAAAAACAGGGAAAAATGGAGAAAAACATTGGAAAAATGGGGAAATGGTGAAAAAATGAGAGAAAAACAGGGAAAAAAGGGGGGAAAATGGAGAAAAAACAGGGAAAAAACAGGGAAAAATGGAGAAAAACATTGGAAAAATGGGGAAATGGTGAAAAAATGAGAGAAAAACAGGGAAAAAAGGGGGGAAAATGGAGAAAAAACAGGGAAAAAACAGGGAAAAATGGAGAAAAACATTGGAAAAATGGGGAAATGGTGAAAAAATGAGAGAAAAACAGGGAAAAAAGGGGGGAAAATGGAGAAAAAACAGGGAAAAAACAGGGAAAAATGGAGAAAAACATTGGAAAAATGGGGAAATGGTGAAAAAATGAGAGAAAAACAGGGAAAAAAGGGGGGAAAATGGAGAAAAAACAGGGAAAAAACAGGGAAAAATGGAGAAAAACATTGGAAAAATGGGGAAATGGTGAAAAAATGAGAGAAAAACAGGGAAAAAAGGGGGGAAAATGGAGAAAAAACAGGGAAAAAACAGGGAAAAATGGAGAAAAACATTGGAAAAATGGGGAAATGGTGAAAAAATGAGAGAAAAACAGGGAAAAAAGGGGGGAAAATGGAGAAAAAACAGGGAAAAAACAGGGAAAAATGGAGAAAAACATTGGAAAAATGGGGAAATGGTGAAAAAATGAGAGAAAAACAGGGAAAAAAGGGGGGAAAATGGAGAAAAAACAGGGAAAAAACAGGGAAAAATGGAGAAAAACATTGGAAAAATGGGGAAATGGTGAAAAAATGAGAGAAAAACAGGGAAAAAAGGGGGGAAAATGGAGAAAAAACAGGGAAAAAACAGGGAAAAATGGAGAAAAACATTGGAAAAATGGGGAAATGGTGAAAAAATGAGAGAAAAACAGGGAAAAAAGGGGGGAAAATGGAGAAAAAACAGGGAAAAAACAGGGAAAAATGGAGAAAAACATTGGAAAAATGGGGAAATGGTGAAAAAATGAGAGAAAAACAGGGAAAAAAGGGGGGAAAATGGAGAAAAAACAGGGAAAAAACAGGGAAAAATGGAGAAAAACATTGGAAAAATGGGGAAATGGTGAAAAAATGAGAGAAAAACAGGGAAAAAAGGGGGGAAAATGGAGAAAAAACAGGGAAAAAACAGGGAAAAATGGAGAAAAACATTGGAAAAATGGGGAAATGGTGAAAAAATGAGAGAAAAACAGGGAAAAAAGGGGGGAAAATGGAGAAAAAACAGGGAAAAAACAGGGAAAAATGGAGAAAAACATTGGAAAAATGGGGAAATGGTGAAAAAATGAGAGAAAAACAGGGAAAAAAGGGGGGAAAATGGAGAAAAAACAGGGAAAAAACAGGGAAAAATGGAGAAAAACATTGGAAAAATGGGGAAATGGTGAAAAAATGAGAGAAAAACAGGGAAAAAAGGGGGGAAAATGGAGAAAAAACAGGGAAAAAACAGGGAAAAATGGAGAAAAACATTGGAAAAATGGGGAAATGGTGAAAAAATGAGAGAAAAACAGGGAAAAAAGGGGGGAAAATGGAGAAAAAACAGGGAAAAAACAGGGAAAAATGGAGAAAAACATTGGAAAAATGGGGAAATGGTGAAAAAATGAGAGAAAAACAGGGAAAAAAGGGGGGAAAATGGAGAAAAAACAGGGAAAAAACAGGGAAAAATGGAGAAAAACATTGGAAAAATGGGGAAATGGTGAAAAAATGAGAGAAAAACAGGGAAAAAAGGGGGGAAAATGGAGAAAAAACAGGGAAAAAACAGGGAAAAATGGAGAAAAACATTGGAAAAATGGGGAAATGGTGAAAAAATGAGAGAAAAACAGGGAAAAAAGGGGGGAAAATGGAGAAAAAACAGGGAAAAAACAGGGAAAAATGGAGAAAAACATTGGAAAAATGGGGAAATGGTGAAAAAATGAGAGAAAAACAGGGAAAAAAGGGGGGAAAATGGAGAAAAAACAGGGAAAAAACAGGGAAAAATGGAGAAAAACATTGGAAAAATGGGGAAATGGTGAAAAAATGAGAGAAAAACAGGGAAAAAAGGGGGGAAAATGGAGAAAAAACAGGGAAAAAACAGGGAAAAATGGAGAAAAACATTGGAAAAATGGGGAAATGGTGAAAAAATGAGAGAAAAACAGGGAAAAAAGGGGGGAAAATGGAGAAAAAACAGGGAAAAAACAGGGAAAAATGGAGAAAAACATTGGAAAAATGGGGAAATGGTGAAAAAATGAGAGAAAAACAGGGAAAAAAGGGGGGAAAATGGAGAAAAAACAGGGAAAAAACAGGGAAAAATGGAGAAAAACATTGGAAAAATGGGGAAATGGTGAAAAAATGAGAGAAAAACAGGGAAAAAAGGGGGGAAAATGGAGAAAAAACAGGGAAAAAACAGGGAAAAATGGAGAAAAACATTGGAAAAATGGGGAAATGGTGAAAAAATGAGAGAAAAACAGGGAAAAAAGGGGGGAAAATGGAGAAAAAACAGGGAAAAAACAGGGAAAAATGGAGAAAAACATTGGAAAAATGGGGAAATGGTGAAAAAATGAGAGAAAAACAGGGAAAAAAGGGGGGAAAATGGAGAAAAAACAGGGAAAAAACAGGGAAAAATGGAGAAAAACATTGGAAAAATGGGGAAATGGTGAAAAAATGAGAGAAAAACAGGGAAAAAAGGGGGGAAAATGGAGAAAAAACAGGGAAAAAACAGGGAAAAATGGAGAAAAACATTGGAAAAATGGGGAAATGGTGAAAAAATGAGAGAAAAACAGGGAAAAAAGGGGGGAAAATGGAGAAAAAACAGGGAAAAAACAGGGAAAAATGGAGAAAAACATTGGAAAAATGGGGAAATGGTGAAAAAATGAGAGAAAAACAGGGAAAAAAGGGGGGAAAATGGAGAAAAAACAGGGAAAAAACAGGGAAAAATGGAGAAAAACATTGGAAAAATGGGGAAATGGTGAAAAAATGAGAGAAAAACAGGGAAAAAAGGGGGGAAAATGGAGAAAAAACAGGGAAAAAACAGGGAAAAATGGAGAAAAACATTGGAAAAATGGGGAAATGGTGAAAAAATGAGAGAAAAACAGGGAAAAAAGGGGGGAAAATGGAGAAAAAACAGGGAAAAAACAGGGAAAAATGGAGAAAAACATTGGAAAAATGGGGAAATGGTGAAAAAATGAGAGAAAAACAGGGAAAAAAGGGGGGAAAATGGAGAAAAAACAGGGAAAAAACAGGGAAAAATGGAGAAAAACATTGGAAAAATGGGGAAATGGTGAAAAAATGAGAGAAAAACAGGGAAAAAAGGGGGGAAAATGGAGAAAAAACAGGGAAAAAACAGGGAAAAATGGAGAAAAACATTGGAAAAATGGGGAAATGGTGAAAAAATGAGAGAAAAACAGGGAAAAAAGGGGGGAAAATGGAGAAAAAACAGGGAAAAAACAGGGAAAAATGGAGAAAAACATTGGAAAAATGGGGAAATGGTGAAAAAATGAGAGAAAAACAGGGAAAAAAGGGGGGAAAATGGAGAAAAAACAGGGAAAAAACAGGGAAAAATGGAGAAAAACATTGGAAAAATGGGGAAATGGTGAAAAAATGAGAGAAAAACAGGGAAAAAAGGGGGGAAAATGGAGAAAAAACAGGGAAAAAACAGGGAAAAATGGAGAAAAACATTGGAAAAATGGGGAAATGGTGAAAAAATGAGAGAAAAACAGGGAAAAAAGGGGGGAAAATGGAGAAAAAACAGGGAAAAAACAGGGAAAAATGGAGAAAAACATTGGAAAAATGGGGAAATGGTGAAAAAATGAGAGAAAAACAGGGAAAAAAGGGGGGAAAATGGAGAAAAAACAGGGAAAAAACAGGGAAAAATGGAGAAAAACATTGGAAAAATGGGGAAATGGTGAAAAAATGAGAGAAAAACAGGGAAAAAAGGGGGGAAAATGGAGAAAAAACAGGGAAAAAACAGGGAAAAATGGAGAAAAACATTGGAAAAATGGGGAAATGGTGAAAAAATGAGAGAAAAACAGGGAAAAAAGGGGGGAAAATGGAGAAAAAACAGGGAAAAAACAGGGAAAAATGGAGAAAAACATTGGAAAAATGGGGAAATGGTGAAAAAATGAGAGAAAAACAGGGAAAAAAGGGGGGAAAATGGAGAAAAAACAGGGAAAAAACAGGGAAAAATGGAGAAAAACATTGGAAAAATGGGGAAATGGTGAAAAAATGAGAGAAAAACAGGGAAAAAAGGGGGGAAAATGGAGAAAAAACAGGGAAAAAACAGGGAAAAATGGAGAAAAACATTGGAAAAATGGGGAAATGGTGAAAAAATGAGAGAAAAACAGGGAAAAAAGGGGGGAAAATGGAGAAAAAACAGGGAAAAAACAGGGAAAAATGGAGAAAAACATTGGAAAAATGGGGAAATGGTGAAAAAATGAGAGAAAAACAGGGAAAAAAGGGGGGAAAATGGAGAAAAAACAGGGAAAAAACAGGGAAAAATGGAGAAAAACATTGGAAAAATGGGGAAATGGTGAAAAAATGAGAGAAAAACAGGGAAAAAAGGGGGGAAAATGGAGAAAAAACAGGGAAAAAACAGGGAAAAATGGAGAAAAACATTGGAAAAATGGGGAAATGGTGAAAAAATGAGAGAAAAACAGGGAAAAAAGGGGGGAAAATGGAGAAAAAACAGGGAAAAAACAGGGAAAAATGGAGAAAAACATTGGAAAAATGGGGAAATGGTGAAAAAATGAGAGAAAAACAGGGAAAAAAGGGGGGAAAATGGAGAAAAAACAGGGAAAAAACAGGGAAAAATGGAGAAAAACATTGGAAAAATGGGGAAATGGTGAAAAAATGAGAGAAAAACAGGGAAAAAAGGGGGGAAAATGGAGAAAAAACAGGGAAAAAACAGGGAAAAATGGAGAAAAACATTGGAAAAATGGGGAAATGGTGAAAAAATGAGAGAAAAACAGGGAAAAAAGGGGGGAAAATGGAGAAAAAACAGGGAAAAAACAGGGAAAAATGGAGAAAAACATTGGAAAAATGGGGAAATGGTGAAAAAATGAGAGAAAAACAGGGAAAAAAGGGGGGAAAATGGAGAAAAAACAGGGAAAAAACAGGGAAAAATGGAGAAAAACATTGGAAAAATGGGGAAATGGTGAAAAAATGAGAGAAAAACAGGGAAAAAAGGGGGGAAAATGGAGAAAAAACAGGGAAAAAACAGGGAAAAATGGAGAAAAACATTGGAAAAATGGGGAAATGGTGAAAAAATGAGAGAAAAACAGGGAAAAAAGGGGGGAAAATGGAGAAAAAACAGGGAAAAAACAGGGAAAAATGGAGAAAAACATTGGAAAAATGGGGAAATGGTGAAAAAATGAGAGAAAAACAGGGAAAAAAGGGGGGAAAATGGAGAAAAAACAGGGAAAAAACAGGGAAAAATGGAGAAAAACATTGGAAAAATGGGGAAATGGTGAAAAAATGAGAGAAAAACAGGGAAAAAAGGGGGGAAAATGGAGAAAAAACAGGGAAAAAACAGGGAAAAATGGAGAAAAACATTGGAAAAATGGGGAAATGGTGAAAAAATGAGAGAAAAACAGGGAAAAAAGGGGGGAAAATGGAGAAAAAACAGGGAAAAAACAGGGAAAAATGGAGAAAAACATTGGAAAAATGGGGAAATGGTGAAAAAATGAGAGAAAAACAGGGAAAAAAGGGGGGAAAATGGAGAAAAAACAGGGAAAAAACAGGGAAAAATGGAGAAAAACATTGGAAAAATGGGGAAATGGTGAAAAAATGAGAGAAAAACAGGGAAAAAAGGGGGGAAAATGGAGAAAAAACAGGGAAAAAACAGGGAAAAATGGAGAAAAACATTGGAAAAATGGGGAAATGGTGAAAAAATGAGAGAAAAACAGGGAAAAAAGGGGGGAAAATGGAGAAAAAACAGGGAAAAAACAGGGAAAAATGGAGAAAAACATTGGAAAAATGGGGAAATGGTGAAAAAATGAGAGAAAAACAGGGAAAAAAGGGGGGAAAATGGAGAAAAAACAGGGAAAAAACAGGGAAAAATGGAGAAAAACATTGGAAAAATGGGGAAATGGTGAAAAAATGAGAGAAAAACAGGGAAAAAAGGGGGGAAAATGGAGAAAAAACAGGGAAAAAACAGGGAAAAATGGAGAAAAACATTGGAAAAATGGGGAAATGGTGAAAAAATGAGAGAAAAACAGGGAAAAAAGGGGGGAAAATGGAGAAAAAACAGGGAAAAAACAGGGAAAAATGGAGAAAAACATTGGAAAAATGGGGAAATGGTGAAAAAATGAGAGAAAAACAGGGAAAAAAGGGGGGAAAATGGAGAAAAAACAGGGAAAAAACAGGGAAAAATGGAGAAAAACATTGGAAAAATGGGGAAATGGTGAAAAAATGAGAGAAAAACAGGGAAAAAAGGGGGGAAAATGGAGAAAAAACAGGGAAAAAACAGGGAAAAATGGAGAAAAACATTGGAAAAATGGGGAAATGGTGAAAAAATGAGAGAAAAACAGGGAAAAAAGGGGGGAAAATGGAGAAAAAACAGGGAAAAAACAGGGAAAAATGGAGAAAAACATTGGAAAAATGGGGAAATGGTGAAAAAATGAGAGAAAAACAGGGAAAAAAGGGGGGAAAATGGAGAAAAAACAGGGAAAAAACAGGGAAAAATGGAGAAAAACATTGGAAAAATGGGGAAATGGTGAAAAAATGAGAGAAAAACAGGGAAAAAAGGGGGGAAAATGGAGAAAAAACAGGGAAAAAACAGGGAAAAATGGAGAAAAACATTGGAAAAATGGGGAAATGGTGAAAAAATGAGAGAAAAACAGGGAAAAAAGGGGGGAAAATGGAGAAAAAACAGGGAAAAAACAGGGAAAAATAGAGAGAATCAGGAATTCCAGGAAAACCTGGTAATTTGGGGGGAATATCTGGAAAAATGGGGAAAATGGGGGAAAAAAAAAGGAAAAAATGAAAGGAACCGCCCTGTGGCGCCCCCTAGGGGCAGGGAAGGGTAATGGCACTTGGGATTTTGGGGAATTCCAGAATTTTCCGTGGAATTTCTGGAATGTTCTGGAATACCTTGGGGCTCCCGTCCTGCAGGGGAACCTTCAGGGAGGAGAGGATGGCGACTTTCTGCATTTCCATCTGGGAAGCTGCAAAAAAATTCCAAATTTGGGATGGGAAAATGCTCAATCAATGCACAAATTATTTCTCAAGAAATCCTAAAAAAGCCACAAAAGTTCCCAAGAAAATTCCCAGAAAATTGTCCAAAACTCCCATAAAAATCCCCCGAGAAATCCCCAATAAATTCCACAAAAATCCCAATAAATCCCATAAAATCCCCCCATAAATCCCATAAAATCCTCATAAACCCCCCCAAAATCCCATAAAATCCTCAAGAAATCCTCCAATAATTCCCATAAATATCCTATAACACTCCCAATAAATCTCTAATAAATCCCATAAAAAACCCATAAAAATCCCCTAAAAATCTCCCAACAAATCCCATTAAAAAACCCATAAAAACCCCATAAAATTCCAAAAAAATCCCAATAAATCCTCTAATAAATCCCATTAAAAGCCCATTAAATCCCCAATAAATCCCATAAAAATTCTATAACATTCCCAATAAATCTCCAATAAATCCCATAAAATCCCTCAATAATTCCCACAAAAGTCCCATAAATTCCCCTAATGAATCCCCACTAAATCTCATAAAATCCCCCAGAAAATCCCCCCAAAAAAACATAAAAAGTCCATAAAATCCAAAAAATCCCCCAATAAATCCCTATAAAACCCCCTAATAAAACTCCCCCAAAAACCCTAAAAATCCCCATAAAAATCCTCATTAAAATCCACCAAAAATTCTCATAAAAATCCTCCAAAAAATCCCATAAAAATCCCATAAAAATCCCATTAAACCCCCCAATAAATTCCATAAAAATCCCATAAAATCCCCCAACAATTCCCATAAAAACCCCATAAAAACCCCATAAAATCCCCAATAAA
This sequence comes from Sporophila hypoxantha, assembly GCA_002167245.1. NCBI lineage: Eukaryota > Metazoa > Chordata > Aves > Passeriformes > Thraupidae > Sporophila > Sporophila hypoxantha. The sequence continues at coordinate 81,750 of NDFG01000170.1, forward strand.
TCCCACTAAAATCCCATTAAAATCCCATTAAAAACCCCAATAAAACCCTATAAAATCCCCTAATAAATCCCCATAACAACCCAAAAATCTGCATGAAAACCCCATAAAACTCCCCACAAAATCCCCCAAAAAACCCCATAGAAACCCTAAAAATCCCAAAGAAATCCCCCAATAAATCCCATTAGAAAACCTATAAAAACCCCATAAAACTCCCATTAGAAATCCCATTAAAACCTCATAAAAATCCCATAAAACCCCATAATAAATCCCATTAATATCCCCTAAAAACCTCTAATAAATCCTATAAAAATCCCTCAATAAATCCCATAAAAACCCCCAATAAATCCCATTAAAATCCCCCCAAAAAACCCATAAAACTTCCATTAAAAATCCCCCAATAAATCCCCCATTAAAAACCCCATAAAATCCCTCAATAAATCCCATAAAATTCCTATAAATCTCCATAAAAACCCCATAAAATTAAAAAAAAAACCATAAAACTCCCAATAAATCCAATTAAAATCCCCTAAAATCCCCCCAATAAATCCCCTAAAACATCCCCCATAGAAACCCCATAAAAATCCCAAATAAATAAAAAAAATCCCCATAAAAGCCCCCAAAAAACCCCATAAGAATTCCCCAATAAATCCCCAAATAAACCCCATAAAATCCCCAAATAAACCCCATAAAATCCCATAAAATCCCCCGATAAATCCCCTGATAAATCCCCGATAAAATCCCATTGAAACCCCCAAAAAATCCCATTAAAATCCCATAAAACTCCCATTACAAACCCCAGAAAATTTCCATTAAAATTCTGTAAGATTCTCATAAAATCCCCCAATGAATCCCCATTAAAAAACCCATAAAAGCCCCTAATAAATCCCATAAAAAACCCCAAAAAAATCCCATTAAAAAGCCATAAAATCCTCCATAAAATCCCCAATAAATCCTCCATAAAATCACCCAAAATCCCATAATAAATCCCCTAATAAATCCCATAAAATCCCCTAATAAAACCCCATAATAAATCCCACAAAACCCCTCACTAATCTCACTAAATCTCACTAAATCCTCCATAAAATCCCCAATAAATCCTCCATAAAATCACCCAAAATCCCATAATAAATCCCCTAATAAATCCCATAAAATCCCTCAAAAATCTCACTAAAATTCTATAAAATTCCCATTAAAAACCCATAAAAACCAAATTAAAAACTCCCAAAAAACCCCAATAAAACCCCATGAAATCCACGGACAGGCGCTGCTGAGGAGGTGGCGCAGCAGCAGCGCCCCCAGGTGGCGCAGCTCGGAACTGCACTCCAGCCAGAAACCCCCCAAAACACCCCAGAGAAACAACCAAAAATCCCATCAAAGTCCCCAATGAATCCCATAAAAAACCCTTAAAACTCTAAAAAAACCCAAAAAACCCATAAAACCCCCCAAGAAATCCCACAAAAATCTCATAAAAACACCATAAAATCCCCCCAAAAACCCCATAAAAACCCCAATAAATCCCTTAAAAATCCCATAAAATTCCCAATAAAAACCCCTTAAAAAACAAACAAAAAAAA
>NDFG01000170.1:149340-162243 GCA_002167245.1 Sporophila hypoxantha
ATCGGGAATTCGGGATGGGATCCACAGAGGTCTGGGGGTTTGGGGTCAGGGGGGCAGCTGCCATCCCAAAAAATGGAAAATTCCGGAATTTGGGATGGGATCCACAGAGGTCTGGGGTTTTGGGGTCAGGGGGGCAGCTGCAATTCCCAAAAAATGGAAAATTCCGGAATTCGGGATGGGACCCACAGAGGTCTGGGGGTTTGGGGTCAGGGGTGCCAGGGGGTGGGCAGCTGCCATCCCAAAAAATGGAAAATTCAGAAAGTTGGGATGGGATCTCTGGGATTTGGGGGTTTGGAGTCAGGGGGGCAGCTGCCATCCCAAAAAAATGGAAAATTCCAGAATTTGGGATGGGATCCATGGGGATTTGGGGGTTTGGGGTCAGGGGGGCAGCTGCCATTCCCAAAAAAATGGAAAATTCTGGAATTTGGGATGGGATCTTTGGGATTTGGGGGTTTGGGGGCAGGGGTACAGGGGGCAGCTGAAATTCCCAGAAAAAAAAATTCCCAAAAAATGGAAAAATTTGAGAATTTGGGATGGGATCCGTGGGGATTTGGGATGTGGGGGGCAGCTGAAATTCCCAAAAAATGGAAAAAATTGGGAATTTGGGATGGGATCCATGGGGATTTGGGGAAAACATGGAAAAATGGGAAAATTTGGAAAAATGGGGAAAATGGGAATGGGAGAAATGGGAAAAAATGGAAATATGGGGAAATATTTGATTGGGAATTCTGGGCATTCTGGGACTGGGAAAATGGGGGGAATGGAGAAAATGGGGGAAATGAGAATAATGAGAAAACTGGAAAAATGGGAATAATGAAGAAAAATTTGGGAATTTGGGATGGGATCCACAGATATCGAGGGGTTTGGGGTGTGGGGCGGCAGCTGCAATTCCCAAAAAATGGAAAATTCCGGAATTTGGGATGGGATCTGCGGGGATTTGGGGGTTTGGAGTAAGGGGGCAGCTGCAATTCCCCCCAAAAAAATGAATATGAGAAAAAGGGGAATATGGGAAAAAGGGAAATAGGGAGAAATGGGAATTTGGAAAAAATGGAAAAAATGGGAAATATTGGACTGGGGAAAATGGGGAAAAGAGAAAAAATGAAAACAGGAAAAATGGGGAAAATGGGAAAAAATTGGGGTGGGAACAATGGGAAAGGGGATGGGAAAAATGGGAAAAATGGGAAAAATGGGAAAAAAGGGAAAAATGGGAAAAAAGGGAAAAATAAGGATGAGAAAAATGGGAATGGGGAAAATGGGAAAAAGTGGGAATACAGGAAAATGGGGATGGGAAAAGGGGAATGGGGATGGGAAAAGGAGAATGGGGATGGGAAAAGGGGAATAATGGGAATAATGGGAAATACTGGATTGGGAATTCTGGGAATTCTGGGCATGGGAAAAATGGGGGAAATGGGAATAATGGGAAAAAGGGGGAAATGAAGAAAAAGGGAAAAGGGAGAAAATGGGAAATATTGGATTGGGGATTCTGAGAATGGGGAAAATGGAGAACATGCAGAAAATGGGGATGGGAATAATGGGAATAGTGGGAAAAAGGGGAAAATGGGAAAAATGGGAAATATTGGGTTGGGAATTCTGAGAATGGGAAAAATGGAGAAAATGGGGATGGGAATAATGGGAATATTGGGAAAATTGGGAAAAATGAGAATAGTGGGAATAATGGGAAAAATTATTTTAAAAAAACGTGGGTGGGGCAGCTGCAATTCCCAAAAAAACCCCCAAATATTCGGGAATTTGGGATGGGATCCAGGGGAATTTGGGGGTTTGGGGTGCAGGGAGCAGCTGTAATTTCCAAGAAAACCCAAAATTTGGGAATTTGGGATGGGATCCACAGAGATCTGGGGGGTTGGGGTGTGGGGGGGCAGCTGCAATTCCCCAAAAAACTGAGAAATCCCCAAAAATCCCCCCAAAATCCCCAGAACATTCACCAAAAAAAAAAAAAACACCACAGAAAATTCCCAGAAATGGCAAAAAACCCCCAGGAAATCCCCAGAAAATTCCCAAAAAATCCCAGAAATTTTCCAAAAATTCCCACAAAAATCTCAGAAAATCCCCAGGAAATCCCCCCCCCAAAAAAAAACCCAAATTCCCAGAAAACTCTGAAATATTCCCAAAAAATTCTGAAAAAATCCCCCCAAAATTCCCAAAAAATCTTTAAAATTCCATTAAAAGTCCCCAGGAAAATCCCCAGAAAATTCCCAGAAAATCCCCCAAAATACCCCAAGTTACCCAAAAAATTCTCAAATAATCCTAAAAATCCTCCAAAATGCCCAGAAAATTCACGAAAATTCCTTAAAAATCACAGAAAATCTCAAAAAATTCCCAGGAAATTCCCAAAAATTCCCACAAATTCCCAGAAAATGCCCCAAAATCCCAGAAATTCCCAGAAAAATCCCAGAAAATCCCCAGAATGTTCACCCAAAATCCCAGAAAATTCCTAAAACTTCGCAGAAAAATTCCCAAAAAAACCCCCAAAAATCAAAAAAAAGCCCCCCAAATTTCCCAGAAAATTCCCCCCCAAAATTCCAGAATATTCTTAAGAATTCCCAGAAAATTACCAAAAAAATCCCCAAAAATCCCCAGAAAATTCCCCAAAGTCCTCCAAAAAGATCTCAAAATTTCCCAAAAAATCCCCAGAAAACTCCCACAAATTCCCAAAAAATCTGAAAAAAATCCCCCAAATTCCCAGAAAAATCCCAGAAGATTTTCAGAAAATCCCCATAAAATTAAAAAAAAACATAAAAATCCCTTTAAAATTCCCCAAAAAATAAAAAAATCCCCAGAAAAAACCCCAAAATCCCCAGAAAACTCCCCAAAATTCCCTAAAAATTCCCAGAAAATTCCCCCAAATCCCCACCTTGGGATGCCCCCTCAGGCTCTTTTTGGAGCACTGCAGGAGCTCTGAGGGTTCAGCAGCCCGGAGGCCGCTCAGGGCCTCCCGAAAATTCCCAAAATCCCAAAAAAATCCCAGAAAAACTCCCAAAATCCCCAAAAAAGCTCCCCCAAAATCCCCAGAAAATCTCCAAATCCCCACCTTGGGATGCCCCCTCAGGCTCTCCCCACAGCACTCCAGGAGCTCTGAGGGTTTGGTGGCTCTGAGGCCGCTCAGGGCCCCCCAGAAATTCCCAAAAAAATCACAAAAAATCCCAGAAAATTCCCCCAAAATCCCAGAAAATTCCCCAAAAATCCCAGAAAATTCTCCAAAAATCCCCAAAATTCCCAGAATTTCCCAAGAATTCCCAGACAATCAGGAATTCCCACCCCGTGGTGCAGCCTCAGGAGCTCTGAGGGCTCGGCGGCTCTGAGGCCGCTCAGGGCCTCACGGATATCCCAAAATGCTCCGAAACTCCCCCAAAATCACCAAAAAAAATCCAAAAAACCCCCCAAAATCCCAGAAAATTCCCCCAAAATCCCCAGAATTCCCAGAAAATTCCCAAAATATCCCCAAACTCCTGACCTTGTCGTGGCTCCTCGGGCTCTTCCTGCAGCACTGCAGGAGCTCTGAGGGCTCGGCAGCTCTGAGGGCTCTCAAGGCCTCCCAGAAATGCCCAAAATTCCCCAAAAATCCAAAAAAATTCCAGAAAATTCCCCAAAATCCCCCCAAAATTCCCAAGAATTCCTAAAAATCGCCAGAAAACCCCCAGAGAACAGGAAGTCCCACCCCGTGGTGCAGCCTCAGGAGCTCTGAGGGCTCGGCAGCTCCAGAGCCACTCAGGGCCTCCTGGAAATCCCAAAATCCCCCCCAAAAAATCGCAAAAATTCCCCAAAAATCCCCAAAAAATCCCTAAAAATCCCCAAAATTCCCTAGAAAATTCCCCAAAATCCCCACCTTGTCGAGGTGCCTCAGGCTCTCCCTGCAGCACTGCAGGAGCTCTGAGGGCTCAGCAGCTCTGAGGGCTCTCAAGGCCTCCCGGAAATGCCCAAAATTCCCCCAAAATTCCCCAAAAAATCCCTAAAAATCCCAAAAAATCCCCAAAAAATCCCCAAAATTCCCCAAACCCCCACCTTGTCGTGGCTCCTCAGGTACTCCCCGCAGCACTGCAGCAGCTCCTCGGGGTCGGCGGCTCCCAGGCCGCTCAGGGCCTCCCTCAGCTGCTGCTGCACCTCGGGCTGAGCCTCCGTGCTCGCCTCCAGCAGCGCCAGCGCCAGCCCTGCAACGTTCCGGAACCTTCCATCGCACCCCCGGCAACTTCCTCAACTTCCCCCCCCTTTTTTTCCCATTTTTCCCAATTTTTTCCCCTTTTTCCCCCTTGTTTTCCATTTTTTCCCCCTTTTTTTCCTAATTTTTCCCTTTTCTTTCTCCCTTTTTCCCCTCATTTTTCCCTTTTTTTTCCCCAACCTGTTTTTCCTAATTTTCCCCCATTTCCCCCTTTTTTCTCGTTTCCTCCCCTCGTTTCTCCCCTTTTTCCCGAATTTTCCCCACTATTTTTCTAATTCCCCTCCCCCTTTTATCCCCAATTATTTTCCCTTTTTTCACCCTTTTTCCGCCCCATTTTTTTCTCTTTTTTTTTCTTTTATCCCAACCCAGCAGCTCCGAGGCCGCTCAGCGCCTTCCGCAGCCCTGGAATGTTCCAGAATCCCGGGAATTCAACACCAGGAATATCCTCCGCTTTTTTCCCCTTTTTTCCCATTTCCCCCCTTTTTTTCCCCATTTTTTCATAAATTTTTTCCTTTTTTTTCCCTTTTCCCCATTTTTTCCCAGTTTTCCCCATTTTTCCCCTTTTCTCCCCCATTTTTCTCCTTTTTTTCTCTTTTATTTCCTTTTTTCCCTTTTCTGCCCCCATTTTTCCCCCTTTTACCCCATTTTTTTTCCATTTTTCCCTTTAATTCCAATTTTTTCCCTTTTCTCCCCCATTTTTCTCCTTTAATTCCAATTTTTTCCCTTTTTTCCCCCATTTTTTCCCTCTTCCCCCCTTTTTCCCCATTTTTCCCACTTCCCCCTTTTTCCCCAACCCCTTTTCCCATTTTTTCCCACCGTTTTTTCCCCTTTTTTCTCATTCCCCCCCTTTTTTCCCATCTGTTTTTCCCTTTTTTCTCTTTTCCCCCCCCACTTTTCTCCTTCCCCTCCTTTTTCCTCTTTTTTCCCAATTTTTTCTCCCAATTCACGTTGGAAACTGAGGCTGGAAATTCAGGAATTCCCAATTTTCATGGAAAAGCAGGCTGGAAATTTGGGTATTCCCAAACCCTGTGGGAAAACGGGGCTGCAAATTTGGGATTTTCCAACCCCTGCTGCAAAACCCAACTGGAAACGTGGGAATTCCCAATTTCCCTAGGAAAACCAGGGCAGGAAATCCAGGAATTCCCAATTCTTATGGGAAAACCGGGGCTGGAAATTTGGGAAAATTGGCCGGAATTCCCAAACCCTGTGGGAAAACCGGGGCTGGAAATTTGGGAAAAGTGGTGACAAATCCCAATTCCCGTGGGAAAACCAGGCTGGAAATTTGATAACTCCCAATTTTCCTGGCAAAACCAGGCTGGAAAATTGGGAATTCCCAATCCCTGCTGGAAAATTTGGGCTGGAAATTTGGGAAAACTGGGGCTGGAAATTTGGGCAAACTGGCGCTGGAATTCCCAACCCCTGTGGGAAAACTGGGCTGGAAATTTGGGAATTCCCAATCCCTACTGGAAAACCGGGGCTGGAAATTTGGGAAAAGTGGCCGGAATTCCCAACCCCTGTGGGAAAACTGGGCTGGAAATTTTGGAAAACCATCCGGAATTCCCAGTTTTCATAGGAAACCAGGGCTGGAAATTTAGGGAAACCGGGCTGGAAATGTGGGAATTCCCAATTCCTGGGCGAAAACGGGGCTGGAAATGTGGGATTTTTCCAATCCCTGCTGGAAAACCTGACTGGAAATGTGGGAATTCCCGATTTTCCTGGAAACCCGGGGCAGGAAATTTGGGGATTGTGGGGAAAACTCACGGCGCAGGCGCGACTCCATCATGGAGCGCGAGCGCGGAGCCGCCGGCAGCGCCCCCTGCTGGATGGTCCCGGCGGGAATGCTCTGCTCCAGCTGGGAATTCCAGGGAATTCTGGGATCCTGGTAGGAATGCTCTGCTCCAGCTGGAATTCTGGGATCCCAATGGGTAATTCTGTTGATCCTGTGTGGGAATTTTGCTGATCCTGCTGGAATCTGGGATCCAGTGCGGAATTTGGAACGGAAATTTTCTGTCTCCAGGTGGGAATTCTTGATTTCCCGTGGGTATTTTTATGATTCCTGGTGGGGAATTGCTCTGATCCAGAGGAAATTCTCTTATCAGGTGGAATTCCAGGCGAATTCTGGGATCCAGGCGGGATTCTCTGGTTCCAGGTTGGAATTCTCGTGATCCAGGTGAAATTTGGATCCGATTGAGGATTTTCTTGCTCAGGTGGGATTCTCTGGCCTGGTGGTGAGAATTCTGGATCCAGGCAGGAATTGTCTGTGGAAATTCTCTGGTCCCAGCGAGAATTTTGTGATCGTGCCAGGAAATTTCGTTGGTTTCCAAGGCGGGAATTCTGGGATCCCGATGGGAATTTCTCTGGGAAATCTCTGCTCCATGTGGGATTCCAGTTCCAGTTGGGAATTAAACAGGAATCTTGATCCCAGCGGGAATCTCAATGTCGGATTCCCTGTCCAGGTGGAATTTTCCGCTTCAGGTGGGAATTTTATGATCCTGCGGGAAATTCTCTGATCCCAGCAGGAATTCTTCTGTCCAGGCGCGGAATTCTCTGGTTCATGGAATTCTGCAGGAATTCTCTGCTCCAGGAGGGAATTTCGAGTGGATTCTCTGCTTCCCAGCGCAGGAATTCTCAAATCCCAGTGGGAATTCCTTGGGAATCTCTGTCCTGGTGAGTTTTACAGAATTCTCTGATCCCAGTGGGAATTCAGCCAGAGCTTCCGATCCTGCTGGAATGAGGACGGAATTTCTCGCTCCACCAGCCGGGAATTCCAGGTGCAGGAAAATCCCCGGAATTCCGGAAGCTTCCATGGGATCCGGCCTCATCCAGGGGGAGCTGCCTCATCCGGATTGCTCCTCCTCTTCCTCCTCTTCCTCAGGCTCCTGAAAGGGGGAAAAGCTCTGAAAAATCCCAAAAAAAAAAAAAAATTCCCAGAACTCCCAATCCCAGATTTCCCCCCTCCTGTGGAATACCAATTCCAGGGTTTTTTTTGAAATCCCAATCCCAAATTTGCCCAAAATTTTTCCCCCCACTCTGGAACCCCAATCCCAGTTTTTTCTGGAATCCCAGTCCCAGGTTTTCTCCCCATTCTGGGATTCCAATCCCAGATTTTTCTGGAATTCCAATCCCAGGTTCATTTCCCCCCTCTGAATTTCCAATCCCACTTTTTTTCCAGGAATTCCAATCCCAGATATTTTCTCCCCCTCTGGAATCCAAATCCCAATTTTTTTCCCCCTCTGGAATCCCAATTCCATTTTTTTTTTTTCTGAAATCCCAATCCCAAATTTTTCCCCCTTTGGAATCCCAATCCAAGATTTCCCCCCCCCCCCCTCTGGAATTCTAATCCCAGTTTTTTTTGCTCCCTGGAATTCCAACCCCAGTTTTTTCTGGAATTCCAATCCCAGACTTTTCTGAAATCCCAAATCCATTTTTTCCTCGCTCTGGAATTCCAGATTTCCCCCCCCCGCCCCAGAATCCCAATCCCAGATTCTTTTCTCCCCTCTGGAATTCCAGATTTCCCCCCCGCTTCTGGAATTCCAATCCCAATTTTTCCCCTATGTAATTCCAGGGTTTTTCCCCCCCCATCTGGGGTTCCAATCCCAGAATTTCTCTGGAATTTCAATCCTGGATTTTTCTGGAATTCCAATTCCAAGTTCTCCCTCCCACTCTGGAATTCCAATCCCCAATTTTTTTTTCCTCCCTGCAATTCCAATCCCAGATTTTTCTGGAATTCCAATCCCCAATTTTCCTCCCTTCTGGAATTCCAGATTTTTTTTCTCTCTGGAATCCCAAATTTTCCCCCTATGGAATTCCAGGGGTTTTTTTCCCCTGTCTCAAATCCCAATCCCAGATTTTTCACCTCTGGAATTCCAGATTTTCCCCCCCCTCTGGAACTCCAATCCCAGATTTTCCTGGAGTCCCAATCCCAGATTTTTTTCCTGGAATTCCAATCCCAGAGTTTTTCTCCCTCTAGAATTCCAGATTTCCACATGCCGCCCCTGGAATCCCAATCCCAATTTTTTTCCCCTCTGGAATTCCAGATTTTCCCCCTCTGGAATTCCAGTTCCATTTTTTTCTGAAATCCCAATCCCAGATTTTTTCCCCCTCTGCAATTCCAGATTTCCCCCCCCCCCCTTTGGAATTCCAATTCCAGAATTCTTTTCCTCCCTGGAATTCCAGGGTTTTAATCCCAAACCCAAATTCCCCCCTTTCTGAAATCCTCATCCCAAATTTTTTTTTTCCTCCCCCAGAATTCCGGATTTTTCCCCCTCTGGAATCCCAATCCCGGATTTTTCCATCCCCCCCCTCTGGATTTCTGGCGTCCCACTAAATCCAAAGCCAAACTCCAGGGCCTTGTCCCAAATWTTTGGCCCTAAAATCCGGGAGGGGAGGGCGGGAATTTTTTCCAGGGCACGGAAAAACCGGGAAGGAAAATCCTCGGATTTGGGGGAGAAAAAAGGGAATAAAAAAAGGAAATTAAAAAAAAGGGAATTTTCAGGGAAAAAATCCCATCCCGGGGCTGACATTCCAGACTTTTCCAGGATCATTCCCTGCCCTTGTCCGAGGACATTCCCGGGGTTTCCTCGGGATTTTTTTGGGAAATTATTCCCGAAGGAATTTTTGGGAAATGAATCCCGAGGGAATTTTTGGGGAGCGATTCCCACCCAGGGGGTCCCGATCCTGAAAATTCCCATCCTCAGGGGTCCCAATTCCAAAAAATTCCCGTTCCCGGGGGGGTCCTGATCCTAAAAATTCCCATCCTGGGGGGGTCTCGAGCGCAGGAATTCCCCCCCAATCCCAAAATTCGGATTTTTCCCTCCGGGAATGGGAAAAGGGAGGGACAGGGAGGTCCCTGGAGGGGGGGGAGGTCCCGCCCAGGCCGCGGGGTTTCCCGGGAATTTCCCTCCCTCTTCATCCTCCTCCTCCTCCTCCTCTGCATCCCAAATATTCCGAAATATCCCCAAATTTCCCCCAAAATTCCCAAATTTCCCCAAATTCCGCCGCCCGCCCCCCCCGCTCGGCGCTCACCGGGACGCGCCCGGCGCCGCTTCCGGGTGCGGAGGCCACGCCCACACTAAGGCAGGCCAATGAAGCTGCGATGCCACGCCCCTGAGATCTGATTGGCTGCGCGGGGAGGGGGCGGGGTCTGTGAGGCCCGCGGTGTCGGCGCCCCCTGGCGGGGCGGGCGGGAAACGGCGCCGGTGTCCCCAAAGCCCTCCAGTGTCCCCAAATTCAGCCCCAGTGTCCCCAAATGTCCCCAAATCCCTCCAGTGTCCCCAAATCCCCTCAGATGTCCCCAGACTTGACCCCAATGTCCCCAAATCCCCCTGGTATCCCCAAATTCAGCCCCGATGTCCCCAAATCCCCCAATGTCCCCAAATTCAGACCCAGTGTCCCCAAATCCGTCCCCAATGTCCCCAAATTCCCTCAGATGTCCCCAGACTCGACCCCGATGTCCCCAAATGTCCCCAAATCCCTGCAACGGCCCCAAATACACCCTGGCACCCCCAAATTCATCCCCATTGTCCCCAAATATCCCCCAGTGTCCCCAAATCCCCCCAATGTCCCCAAATTCAGTCCCAGTGTCCCCAAAATCCCCCCCCAATGTCCCTGAATCTCTCCAGTGTCCCCAAATTTCCCTCAATGTCCCCAAACTCGGTTCTGGTGTCCCCAAATCCCCCCCAGTGTCCCCAAATTCAGCCCCAATGTCCCCAAATGTCCCCAAGTTTCCCCAAACCCAGTGATGTCCCCAAATTCAGCCCCAATGTCCCCAGTGCCCCCAAATCCCCTCAGATGTCCCCAAACTCGGTTCCGGCGTCCCCAAATTCGACCCCGATGTCCCCAAATCCCTCCAGTGTCCCCAAATCCCCTCCAACGTCCCCAAATTCATCCCCATGGTTCCCAAATCCCCCCCCATGTCCCCAAACTCAGTTCTGGTGTCCCCAAATCCCTCCAATGTCCCCAAATTCAGCTCCAGTGTCCCCAAATGTCCCCAGTGCCCCCAAATCCCCTCTGATGTCCCCAAACTCGGTTCTGGTGTCCCCAAATCCCTCCAGTGTCCCCAAATTTCACCTCGATGTCCCCAAATGTCCCCGATGGCCCCAAATCCCCTCCGATGTCCTCAAGCTCAGCCCCATTGTCCCCAAATGTCCCCAAATTCGACCCCATTGTCCCCAAATGTCCCCAAATCCCCTCAGATGTCCCCAAATCCCCCCCAGTGTTTCCTTATTTGACCCCGATGTCCCCAAATCCCCCCCCCCAATGTCCCCACATTCAGCCCCATTGTCCCCAGTGTCCCCAAATGTCCCCAGAGGCAGTTTGGGGTCAAACCCTTTTATTCGCTGTAGGGGGAGGGGACAGGCAGGGCCACCAGCACGGTGACACTTGGGGACACCATTGTCACCAACTTGGATCCTTGGGGACACAGTGCCACCACCACAGTGACCTTTGGGGACAGCATTGTCACTATGGTGACCCCTGGGGACACCTCACCATGATGGCTCTTGGGGACATCTCACTGTCACCATGGTGACCCTTGGGGACACAGTGCCACCACCATGGACCCTTGGGGACACCTCACTGTCCTGTGGTGGCTCTGGTGACCCTTGGGGACACCACACCCCCATGGTGGCTCCTTGGGGACACATTGTTACCGTGGTGACCCTTGGGGACACAGTGCCACCACCATGGACCCTTGGGGACACCGTTGTCACCATGGAGACCCTTGGGGACACGCTGTCCTTGTGGTGGCTCCTTGGGGACACCTCTGTCACTGTGGTGACCCTTGGGGACATCATTGTCACCATGGTGGCTCCTTGGGGACACTTCTGTCACCATGGTGAACCTTGGGGACACTTCTGTCACCACAGTGACCCTTGGGGACACCATTGTCACCATGGTGGCTCCTTGGGGACACCACTGCCACCAACACACGGATCCTTGGGGACACCTCACTGTCACCATGGTGACCCTTGGGGACACAGTGCCAGCACCACGGTGACCTTTGGGGACACCATTGTCACCGTGATGGCTCCTTGGGGACACGCTGTCCCGTGGTGGCTCCTTGGGGACACAGTGCCACCACCACAGTGACCCTTGGGGACACCACAGTGCCACCACCATGGATCCTTGGGGACATCTCACTGTCACCGTGGTGACCCCTGGGGACACGTTGCCACCACCATGGACCCTCGGGGACACCATTGTCACCATGAAGACCCTTGGGGACACAGGGCCCTTGTGGTGGCTCCTCGGGGACACCTCACTGTCACCACAGTGACCCTTGGGGACATCACACCGTCATGGTGGCTCCTTGGGGACATGTTGTCCTTCTGGTGGCTCCTTGGGGACACCTCTGTCACCATGGTGGCCCTTGGGGACACAGTGCCACCACGGTGACCCTTGGGGACACCTCTGTCACCATGATGGCTCCTTGGGGACACGCTGTCCTTCTGGTGGCTCCTTGGGGACATCTCACTGTCACCGTGGTGACCCTTGGGGACACAGTGCCACCACCACAGTGACCCTTGGGGACATCACACCCCCATGGTGGCTCCTTGGGGACACCTCACTGTCACCGTGGTGACCCTTGGGGACACCACACCATGGTGGCTCCTTGGGGACATGTTGCCACCAACACACGGATCCTTGGGGACACATCATTGTCACCACAGTGACCCTTGGGGACACCACACCCCCATGGTGGCTCCTTGGGGACACATGGTCACCGTGGTGACCCTTGGGGACACAGTGCCACCACCACGGACCCTTGGGGACACCGTTGTCACCATGGAGACCCTTGGGGACACGCTGTCCTTGTGGTGACACCTGGGGACACCACACTGCCACCACTGTGACCCTTGGGGACACCACACCCCCATGATGGCTCCCTGGGGACACACTGTCCTTGTGGTGACTCTTGGGGACACCTCTGTCACCAACACGGATCCTTGGGGGCGCGTGGTCCCCATGGTGACCCTTGGGGACACCACAGTGCCACCACAGTGACTCTTGGGGACACCATTGTCACCAAGATGGTTCCTTGGGGACATGTTGTCCTGTGGTGGCTCCTTGGGGACACGTCATTGTCACCACAGCGACCCTTGGGGACACCACAGTGCCACCACGGTGACCCTTGGGGACATCTCACTGTCACCACGGTGACCTTTGGGGACAGCACTGTCACTGTGATGGCTCTTGGGGACACATTGTCCTTGTGGTGGCTCCTTGGGGACACGTTGCCACCAACACACGGATCATTGGGGACACCTCACTGTCACCACAGTGACCCTTGGGGACACAGTGTCACCGTGATGGCCCTTGGGGACACAGTGCCACCACCACAGTGACCTTTGGGGACACCACAGTGCCACCACCATGGATCCTTGGGGACATCTCACTGTCACCACTGTGACCCTTGGGGACACCACTGTCACCATGGTGGCTCCTTGGGGACACGTTGCCACCAACACACGGATCCTTGGGGACAGCTCACTGTCATCACCATGGCTCCTTGGGGACACCACTGTTCTTGTGGTGGCTCCTTGGGGACACCATTGTCACCATGGTGACCCCGGGGGACACAGGGCCACCACCACACGGATCCTCAGGGATATTTTATTGTCACTGTGATGGCTCCTTGGGGACACCTCTGTCACCAACACGGATCCTTGGGGACGCGTGGCCACTGTGGTGACCCTTGGGGACATCACACCATGGCGGCCTCTTGGGGA
>NDFG01000170.1:166658-179289 GCA_002167245.1 Sporophila hypoxantha
TGGGGACATCACACCATGGCGGCCTCTTGGGGACACCTCTGTCACCAACACGGATCCTTGGGGACGCGTGGCCACTGTGGTGACCCTTGGGGACACCATTGTCACCATGATGGCTCCTTGGGGACACGCTGTCCTGTGGTGGCTCCTTGGTGACACCACCGTGTCCCCACAGTCTGTCCTGGTGTCACCTGGTGCCATCCTGGTGTCCCTGGAGCCATTTTGGTGTCACCTGCTGCCATCCTGGTGTCGCTTGGTGCCATCCTGGTGTCACTGGTGCCATTCCAGTGTCACCTGGTGTCACCTGCTGCCATTTTGATGTCACCTGTCCATCCTGGTGTCACCTGGTGCCATCCTGGTGTCACCTGGTGTCGTTTTGGTGTCACCCAATGTCATTCTGGTGCCACTTGGTGTCATCTGGAGCCATCCCGGTGTCACTGGTGCCATCCTGGTGTCACCTGGTGTCACCTGCTGCCATTTTGATGTCACTTATCCATCCTGGTGTCACCTGGTGCCATTCTGGTGTTCCTGGTGTCATCCCTGGTGCTGTTCTGGTGTCCCTGAAGCCATCCTGGTGTCCCTGGTGCCATTTTGGTGTCACCCAATGTCATCCTGGTGTCACCTGGTGTCACCTGGTGCCATTTTGATGTCACCTGGTGCCATCCTGGTGTCACCTGGTGCCATTTTGGTGTCACCTGGTGTCATTTTGGTGTCACCCAATGTCATTTTGGTGCCATTTTGATGTCACCTGTCCATCCTGGTGTCCCTGGTGCCATCCGGGTGACCTTCTGGAGCCATTTTGGTGTCACCTGGTGCTGTCCTGGTGTCACCTGGTGCCATCCTGGTGTCCCTGGTGCCATCCTGGTGTCACCTGCTGCCATTTTGGTGTCACCTGTCCATCCTGGTGTCACCTGGTGCCATTTTGGTGTCACCTGGTGTCGTTTTGGTGTCACCCAATGTCATTCTGGTATCACTTCATGTCACCTGGAGCCATCCTGGTGACCTTCTGGAGTCACCTGGAGACCGTTCCAGTGTCACTGTGTCACCTAGTGCCATTTTGGTGCCACCTGTCATCCTGGTGTCCATGGTGGCAGTTCTGGTGTCACCTGGTGTCACCATGCTGCTGTCCTGGTGTCACCTGTCCATACCTGGTGTACTGATGCCAGTTTGGTGGCACGCTGGTGCCATTTTGGTCGTCACCCGATGACATTCTGGTGCCACCTTGGTGTCATCTGGAGCCATTTTGATGTCAACCATGTTCCCATCCCTGTTGTCACCTGTGCTGTTCTGGCGTCCGTGCTGGTGTCACACTGGAAGCGTCCTTGGTGTCCACCTGGTGCCATTTGGGTGTCGGCCTTGGGTGCATCCCTGATGCTCATCCCTGGTGCCATTTTGGTATCACCTGGTGCCATCCTGGTGTCCACCTGTCCATCCTGGTGTCACCGATGTCATTCTGGTGCCATTTTTTGGGTGTCAACCTTGGTGTCACCTGGAGCCATTTTGTGTCCATCCGCTGTGCTGTTCTGGTGTCCCTGGTGCCATTTTGATGTTCACCTGCTCCATTCCTTGGGTTGCACCTGGTGCCTATTCTGGTGTTCACCTGGTGTCACCGGGGTGCATCCTGTGTCCCTGGAGCCATTTTGGTGTCACCCGAGGTCATTCATGGTTGTCACCTGGTGGCCACTTCTGGTGTCACCTGTTCACGCCCGGTGTCGACCTGGAGCCATCCTGTTGTCACCTGGTGTCACCTGCTGCCATTTTTGATGTCACCTGTCCATCCAGTGTCACCTGGTGCCGTTCCAGTGTCACCTGGTTCACCTGAGTGCCATCCCTGGTTGTCACTTTCCATCCTGGTTGTCCCGTGGAGCATTTTGGTGTGCACCTTCCCAGCCAATTTTGTGTCACCACAGATGGTCATTCTGGGTGTGCCCTGTGGTGTCACCCTGTCCATCCTGGTATGTCCCTGGAGCCATTTTTGGTGTCACCTGTCTACCCGGTGGTCACCGATGTCAATGCTGGTGCCATCCTGGGTGTCCTCTGGTGCCATTCTGCTGTCCACTTGGTAGACCGTCCCTGGTGTCACCTGGCAACAAATATCAGTGCCAACCTGTCCATCCTGGGTGTCCACCGCTGGTGCCATCGTGGTGTCCTGGTGCCATCCCTGGTGCGTTCTGGTGTTCACCTGGAGCCATTTTTTGTAGTCACCGTGTCCATCCTGGTGTCACCTGGAGCCGTTCTGGTGTCCCTTGGTGGCCATTTTGGTGTCACCCAATGTCATCCTGGTGTCACCCTGGTGTCGTTTTGGGTGGGTCACCGGCTGGTTGCCTTGTCCTGCTGTCACCTTCATCTGTTGTCACCTGGTGCCATCCTGGTGACCTTTTGGTGCCATTTTGGGTGTCACCGTGGAACCAATTCTGGTGTCACGTGTCCATATCCCAGTGTCATTCTGCTGCATTTTGGTGTCACCTTGCTGCCATCCTGGTGTCAACCTGGGTGCCATTTTTAATGTCAACCCAAATAATCATTCCTGGTGTCCCTGGTGGTCATCCTGGTCATCCTGGTGTCACCTGTCCACCTGGTGTCACCTGGATGCCATTCATAGATGTCACCTGGTGCCTATCTGAACTCACAGTCACCTGTCTATAAGGAACCTGGTGTCCACTGGACCCATCCTGGTGTCACCTGGTGACCATTTTGTGTCAGTTCATACTTGTCCATATGTGGTAGTTCTAGTCGACCCTGCAGCTGTTTTCTGGGTGTCGCCCAGCGCGTGTTACCGTGGCGCACCTTAAATTGCAGATCAGGCCGCACGGCGTGCAACGCTATTGTTCCGCTACGCTGGGTGCTAATTCGCGCATACTCTATAAAGCGCGCCATTGCTTTCACCGTTGTCACTTACACCGAACCGGAACCGACGCCGCCGGTGTCACCTGTCGCGTCCCCGTGCCCTCACTAGCTCCTCCCTGCTTGTCCAGCTCCCTCAGGTGTTCCTCCACCTGCTCAGGAACCGTCACCTCCAGCAGGTTTCTCTCCAGGACCCGGGTCTCAGGGCTCCGTCCCGCCGAATCAGCCCTGAGGGAAGGCCAAGCATCCCCACAGAAACTGAGAAAAATCTCCAAAAAATGCCCCAAAAAATCCCCCCAAAGCACAGGGCCCTTACAAATCTCACAACGGATGGTTACGCCATAGCATTGAAAGAGGCGTAAAGTTATCCGTCTGCGATAATGCCAACTTATCGCGCGACTAGACTTGGCGCAAGATGGAGGTTCCTAGAGGGCGAAAAACCTTCGAGAGTTAAGAACTGCCACTCGAATCCCTAGAGAGCTTCTAATATAGGATGTATTCACTCTCCGGAGAGAGGGGAAGAAAGCCCGAACTGCCAAAATTGCCAAAGCCAAAACTGCCAAAATCCTGACAGAAAACTGGCCAAACTCCCACCCCCACTGCCAAACTTCCCCACCAAACTGCCAAAATTCACCTCGAAAACTGCCCAAAATCCTGACCAAAAACTGACAGATCATCCCCAAAAACATGCCAAAAATCCGCCAAAAGCAACAGAGACTCCAAAACTGCGACCAAAAACTGACAAAAACTCCCACCCCAATAAGCTGCCGCAAAGAGAATGGTGCCACATACGGAAAAACTCTGCAGCGCACAAATTCCACGAGAACAGCGAAGGAAGCCAGACTGACATCAGAAAAGCCCTGACGCGCAGAAA
The DNA here is from genome assembly GCA_002167245.1 of Sporophila hypoxantha. Lineage (NCBI taxonomy): Eukaryota > Metazoa > Chordata > Aves > Passeriformes > Thraupidae > Sporophila > Sporophila hypoxantha. The sequence goes on from NDFG01000170.1 coordinate 170,374, forward strand.
ACTCGGCACCGTCAAAAAGTCCATATATGATCACAGAGAGCGAGTACTAACTTCTCCCAAATGCCTACCCAGCGACTGGTGCGCAAACCGCGCGATCCAAAATTCGGTCTCAGTGCGAAAGCAAGCGCACTATAAAATTTCGCTATGAGCAAAAAACTGACAAACAAACCGCTTGCACACACGTGAACTGCCCTCCAAAATTCCCACCGCACGAAACTGCCAAATCCTCACCAAATAATGACAGAATCCTGAAGCTCAGAAGAAAGACTGAGCAGAATCCAAATGAAGACGCCTTCCCCCAAAAGATCTCACACGAGCGCTTCACGCGCACTCAGGGACACTACTGATGACAATACTTCACCCTTAACCCTATCACTGGCACGAGAGAGCCAGTCCCGAAAAACTATCTCCGTCGGAGAGGAAACCTATGCCCAAAAGATTTATCCATCACGTTAAAACTGGACCAAAAAAGCCACACTCTATATTTCAGCGCCCTGCCAAAATTTCCACGCCAAAATCTGCCAAAAAGAATTTCCACCCGAAACTGAGCCAAAATTCCCATCCGAAACTGCCAATTCCACCCAAAAAATGCCAACCTCCACCCAAAACTGGCCAAAATCACTGATATATATTCAAAAGACAAAATGCCACCCACGAAGAGCTCTGGCCGCAAGGCAAATATTCAACCCGAAACTGGCAAATCCTGACGCCCCATAAACTGACCAATCCTGGCCCAATAACTGCCAAAAAATTCCACACCCAAAAATGCCAAAATGCCACCCAAAACTCGCCAAAATTTCACCCAAAACTGCTGCCAAATTCACCCATAAACGCCAAAATTCCACCTCGAAACTGCCAAAATCCCTGAACTCAAAAACTGAACAGAATCCCCAAAAACACACCAAAAATCCCAAAGCACAGGAACTCCAAACTCCCACCCAAACTGCAAAATTCCACCCAAAACTTGCCAAAATCCTGAACCAAAACTGCCAAACTCGCCACCGAAACCTGCCAAAAATCACTGACCAAAAACGGACAATAATTCCAATCCCAAAAAACTGCCCCAAATTCCACCCAAAACTGCCAAATTCACCCTGCAACCAAAACTGCCAAATTTCCCACCTCAAAACCGGCACACAATGCGCTGACCAAAAACTGCAAAAATCCTGACGCAACACACTGACAGAATCCCCCAAAAATGCCCCCAAAAATCCGCCAAATCACAGGAACTCCAAACTGACCAACCCAAAACTGCCCAAAATTCCACCCAATAACTGCTCAAAATTCCACACCCCGAAACTGCAAAAATTCCTGACCAGAAACTGACAGAATCCCCAACAAACGCCCAAAAAAAATCCCCAAAACACAGGAACTTCCAAACTCTCCCCCCCACCAAACTGGCCAAAATTCCACCAAACCGGCGCAAAATTCCAACCCAAAAACTGACAGAATCCCCAAAAACGCCCACAAAAAATCCCAAAAACACAGGAACTCAAACTCCCCCCAAAACTGGCCAACATTCCACCCGAAACTATGCCAAATCCTGACCAGAAACCTGAACAAAAAATTCCACCGAAACTGCCAAAATTCCACCCAAAACTGCCAAAAAATATCCTGACCAAAAAACTGGACAAAATCCTGCCCAAAAATGGAACAAAAATTCCAACTGAAACTGGCCAAAATTCCAATCCCAAAACTGCCAAATTCCCCACCCAAAACTGCCACAAATTCCAGCACCAGAAACTGGCAAAAAATCCTGACCAAAAACTGACAAAATCCCCCAAAAAACGCCCTCCAAAATCCCAACAACCACAGAACTCCAAAACTGCCACCCAAAACTGCCAAAATTCCTACCAACGGCCAAATCCCCTGACCAAAACTGACAAATCCTGCCCAAACGCAAAAAAAAAACCCCAAAAATCCCACCCAAAACCCCAAAAAAATCCCCAAAAAATCCCACCCCAAAACCCGCAAAAAATCCCAAAATCCCACTCAAAACCCCCAAAAAATTCCCAAAAAATCCCCACCCAGACCCCCAAATAATCCCCAAAACCCCACCAAAATCCACCCAAAACCCCAAAACCATTCCCCAAAATCCCAACCCCAAACCCTCTGAAATCCCCAAAATCCCCACCCTCAACCCCACCCAAAATCCCAAAAAATCCCACCCCAAACCCAAAAAAGGTCCCAAAAAGTCCCAAAACATCCCACCTAAATCCCCAAAAATCCCACCCAAAACCCCAAAAATCCCCACCCCAAACCCCGAAATCTCCCAAAATCCCCACCAAAACCCTCACCAAAACCCATCCAAAAGTCCAAAAATCTTTCCACCCCAAAACCCCAAAAAAGTCCAAAAAATCCCACCCAAAATCCCTAAAAAACCCCACCCTAAAACCCCAAAACCTCCCAATATCCACCCAAAAAACCCTAAAAGTCCCTCAAAAATCCCACCACCCAAACCAATAAATCCCCAAAAACTGCCACCAAAACCCCAAAAAATCCCCGAAATCCCCAAAAAGTCCCAAAAACTCCCAACCCAAAATCCCTACCAAAAAATCCCATCCCAAACCGCCCAAACAAGTCCCAGAAAAAACCCCACGACATCCCCCAAAAAATCCGACTCAAAACCCCAAAAAATCCCAAAAAAGTCCGCAAAAATCCCACCAAATCCCCACCCAAAACCCCAAAAATCCCACCCAAAACCCAAAAATCCCCCAAAAAATCCCACCCCAAAACCCCCAAAAGTCCCACCCAAAACCCCAAACTCCAAATTTCGGAGGCCCGCAGCACCTGGGGATTCCAAACCAAAAGAAGTCCCAAAAATCCCCACCCAAAAACCCCCAAAAGCCAAAAAATCCCCACCCAAAAACCCCAAAAAGTCCAAAAATCCACCACAAAACCCCAAAAAAATTCCCACCCCAAAGTCCCAAAAAATCACCTAAAAAAAATCCAACCGAAGAACCCAAAAGTCCCAAAAAAACCCCCCCCAAAATCCAAAAAATACCAACCCAAACCCCCAAAAAATCCCCAAAAAATCCCACCAACAACCCCAAAAATCCCCAAACATCCCACCCAAAACCCAAAAATCCCACCCAAACCCCAAAAAAGCCCCAAAAAACTCCCACCCAAAGCCAAAAAGTCCCAAAAAAATCCCATCCGCCAAAACCCCAAAATCTCCCAAAATCCCACCCAAAAACTCCCACAAACCCCAAACATCCACCCAAATCCCAAAAATCCCACGCCCCCAACCCCAAGGAGTCCCCAAAAATCCAACCACAAAACCCCCACCCAACCCACAAAGTCCCAAAATATCCCCAAAAATCCCACCCAACCCAACAAAAGTCCCAAAAATCCCACCAAACCCAAAAAATCCCACCCAAACGCAAAAGAAACACCCAAAAAATCCCACCCCAAACCCCAAAAATCCCAACACCCGAAACCCCAACAATCCACCCCAAACCCGCAAAAAATCCCCTCCAAACCACCCAAAAAATATCCCACCCAAACCACCAAAAAATCCCCAAAATTTCCCCAAAACCCCAAAAAACCCCATCCACCCAAACCCCCAAAAAGTCCCAAAAATGCCCCAAAAATCCTCACCGCCAAACCCATCCACCGTCCAAACCCCGAAAAATTCCCCAAAAATCCCACCCAAATCCCAAAAAAGTCCCAAAAAATCCCACCCAAACCCCCAAAAAATCCCAAAAATCCGTGCTACCCAAACCAAAAACCCCAAAAACCCCCCCCAAAAAAATCCCACCCAAACCCTCAAACCCCCAACCCAAAATCCAAAAAAAATATCCCCAAAAATTCGCCACGCAAAACCACCCAAAAATGCCACCCGGTAAGCAAAACCCCAACCCAAAAATTCCCAAAAAAATCTCACCCCAAACCCCCAAAAATCCCCACCCAAACCCCAAAAAAAACCCCAAAAATCCCACGCCCAAACCCCAAAAAGTCCCCAAAAATCCACCCCACCCTGGATGAGCTGTGGCAAGGCCCGCAGCACCTGGAGGGTTCCCAAACCCCAAAAAAGTCCCAAAAAAATCCACTCAAACCCCAAAAAATCCACCAAAATGCCCACCCAAAACCCAAAAAAGTCCCAAAAATCCCATTCCAAAACCCCAAAAAATCCACACCAAAACCCCAAAAAAGTCCCAAAAATCCCCCACTCAAACCCCAAAAATCCCAAAAATCCCAACCCAAAACCCACAAAAATCTCGCCACCGCAAACCCAACCAATCCCCAAAAAAATCCCATCCAAAACCCCAAAAAGTCCCACCCAAAAAACCCCAACCCAAACCCAAAAAGTCCCCCAAAAACTCCCACCCAAAACCCCAAAAAAGTCCCCAAAAATCCCAAAAGAATCCACCCCAAAACCCCAAAAAAGTCCCAAAAAATCCCCAAAAAAAATCCACCCAAAAACCCAAAAAACCCACCCAAACCCAAAAAAATCCCAAAAAAATATCTTCCCAAAAAATCCCAACCCCCAAACCTACCAGAATACATCCCAAAATCCCACCAAACCCCAAAATCCTTTCACCCCAAACCCCAAAACGTCCCATATATCCGAACCCAAAACCCAAAAAATCCCCACCCAAACCCCCAAAAAGTCCAAAAATCTCAACCCAAAACTCCAAAAAATCCCGCCACCCAAAACCCCAAATCTCCCAAATCCCAACCTAAACATCTCAAAAGTCTTTTCACCGCAAAACCCCCAAAAAGTCCCCCAAAAAATCCCACCCAAAAACCCACCAAAAAAATGCCCAATAATCCCACCCAAAACCCCCCAATCTCCCAAAATCCCCCCAAAAACTCCCGCAAACCCGCCAAGAATCCCACCCCAAAACCCCACCAAAATCCAAAAATCTTTCAACCAAAACCCCAAAAAGTCCCACAAATCCCAGACCCAAAGACCCCAAAAAATCCCAAAATCCACCCAAACCCCAAACAATCCCACAAAACCCCAAAAAAGTCCCAAAAAAAACCACCCAAAACCCCACCCAAATCCCAAAAAAAAAAATTCCAAAAAATCCCACCCTCAAACCCCAAAAAGTTTCCAAGAAAATCCCCACCAAACCCCACCCCAAACCCAAAGGTCCAAAAACCCCACCCAAAACCCCCAAAATTCCCCACTGAATAATCCCAAAAAAAAATCCCAAAAAGTCCCCAAAAAAATCCACCTCAAAACCCCCAAAAATCCCACTAAAATCAAGAATCCCACCTAAACCCCAAAAAAAATCCCCAAAATCCAAAAATCCACCCAAAACCCAAAACAAGTCCAAAAATCCCAAAAATCCACCTACAAAACACCACCACAAACCCCAAACAATCCCCAAAAAACCCCAAAAAAAGTCCCAAAAATCCCACCCAAAACCACCAAAATCTCAAAATCCCACCCAAAAACTCCACAACCCCACCAAAAATCCCACCCCAAAACCCAAAAACCCCCCAAAAATCCAACCCAAAATCCCCAAAAAATCCCACCCCAAACCCCAAGGAGTCCCCAAAAGATCCACCCCAAAATCCCAAAAAAAATCCCCACAAAAGATCCCAAAAAGTTCCCAAAAAGTCCCAAAAATCCCACCCAAACCCACCTCAAAACCCCAAAAAAATCCAAAAACTCCCCAAAATCACCACCAAACCCCAAAGAATGTCCCAAAAATCCATCCCAAAACCCAAAAATCCACCCAAAACCCCAAAAAATCCCACCACAAACCCCCAAAAAAGTCCAAAAATCCCACCCCAAAATCCCACCCAAAACCCCAAAAAACCCCCCAAAAACTCCCAGACCCAAATCGCCACCGACCAAAACCCACAAAAAAGTCCCAAAACCAAGCCCACTGGATGAGGCTGTAGGCCAGGCGCGCAGGCACACACTGGGGGTTCCCAAACCAAAAACAGTCCAAAATCCACCCAAAACCCCAAAAAATTCCCACCAAAATCCCCAAAAATCCCACCACCAACCCAAAACCCCCAAAGTCCGGCACCAATCCCCAAAAAAAAATCCCCAAAAATCCCAACCCAAACCCCAAAAAGTCCAAAAAATCCCGCCCAGAACCCCAAAATCCACCCCAAACCCCCAGAAACAAGTACTCAAAAACACCCCAGCTTCACCTGGAATGAGGTTGTGGCAAAGGCGCGGCAGCACCTGGGGGTCTTCCACCCCAAAAATTCCAAAAACATCCCACCAAACAACCCCAAAAATCCACCCAAAACCACCAAAAATCCCCAAAACCGCCCAACCCAAACCCCAAAATGTCCCAAAAATCACACCCCAAAACCCCAAAAAGTCCCCAAAATCCCAAGCCACCTGGATGAGGTTGTGGCAGGCCCGCAGCACCTGGGGGGTTTCCCAAACCCCAAAAAAGTCCCCAAAAATCCCACCCAAAACCCCAAAAAGTCCCAAAAAATCCCAAATCCCCCAAAAAATCCCCAAAAACCCCCAAAAGTCCCAAATTTTCGGAAGGTCCCAGCTCACCTTGGATTGAGGTTGTGGCACGCCCGCAGCACCTGGGGTTTCCCTCTCCTGCCCGTGCACTCCCGCAGCACCAGGTACGGCCCCGCGGGACCTCAGCTGATGAGCCCGCCCGGCCTTGGTGGCCGCCAAGCTGCTGCCAAGAGGGGACACAAGAATTTGGGATTTGGATTTTGGGGTTGGGAGTTCCCAGGGGTATGGGAACCCAAATTCATCCAAAAAACCCCAAAAAAATTCCATTTTGGACAGGAGATTGATTGGGGAAAGCCCCGTGAAGTTCTTGGTGGAAATGACGTCAAGCAAGTTCCTCACACATAGTTCTAAAATTCCTCAGGAAACCCAAAAAAATTCCTCAGAGAACCACTCAAAATCCTCTCAAGAACGCCAAAACGTCCCTCAAGGAACCCCAAAAAATTCCTCAAGGAACCCCAAAATTCCTCTCAGAATCCCAAGATCTCATCAAGGAACGACGCCAAAAACTCCTCACAAGAACTAAAAATTCCTCATTAACCCCCAAAAAATCCTCAGGAACACCAAAACTACTCCTCAAAAGGAACCCTAAAATCCTCAAGAAAACCACCCCAAATTCACTTCATGGAATTCACCAAAAACTTGCCTCCCTCCAAGAACATCCAAATTCCTTCAGTAGAACCTCCAAAAAAAATCCTCAGGAACCTACCAAAAAATCCTCAGGAACCGTCACAAAAATCCTCAAGGAACCCCAATGAAAAACCCTCAGAGGAAACCCCAAAATAACAGCAAGGAACCAAAATTTCCTCCACAGAACTCCAGAAATTCCCTTCGAGGAGCTACCAAAATTCCCCAAGGAACCCCAAAAACTCCTCAAAGGGAACCCTTCAAAATCTCTGGAACCGCCAAAATTCCTGTACATGGTAACAGATCACCAAAAACTCCTCACAGAACGCCCAAATTCCTCCATGCAAACCCCAAAAATGCACTCAAAAGGAAGCCCAATAAATTCACTCCAGGAACCCAAAACTCCTCAGGAAACCCCAAAACTACTCAAGGAAACCCAAAATTCCTCAAAGAATCTCCAGAATTCCTTTGAGGAGCTCCAAATTCCTTCATGGAACCTCCAAAAAATCCTCAGGAACTCCAAAATTCACTTAAGGAACCCCAAACTCCTCCAAGAACCCCAGAAATTTCTCAAAGAGAACCCAAAATAATCCTGAGGAACCACCAAAATTCCAGGTGGAGACTCTCAAGGAGCTCAGCTGGAGCCGCCCGGCCTGGTGGCCGCAGCTGCTCTCAGAGGGGACAGAAATTTGGGAATTTGGGATTTTGGGGCGGAGCTTTTGGGGTTTTGGGTGGGATTTTGGGACTTTTTTGGGTGGGATTTGGGACTTTTTGGTGGGTTTTTTGGGGTTTGGGGTGATTTTGTGGGATTTTTGGGATTTCTGGGGTTTTTGGGTGGGATTTGGCCACTTTTTTTAGGGTGGGGTTTTTTTTTGGTTTTGGGTGGGGATTTTGGGATTTTTTGTGGTTGGGTGGATTTTGGGTGGGATTTTGGAGGTTTTGGGATTTTGAGGTGCAAGATTTTGGGGTTTGGGGTGGGATTTTGGGTGCAATTTTGGACTTTTTTGGCGTTCGGGTGGAAGATTTTGGGGGTTTGGCGTGGGATTTTGGGGTTTTTGAGGATGGGGTTTTGGGAGCTTTTGTGGTTTGGGGTGGGAGTTGGGAAGGTTCTGGGAATTTGAGGTAAAGAATTTTTGGGGGTTTGGGGTGGGATTTTGGGTGGGAATTGTGGGAGTCTTAGGCTTTGGGGTGAAAAGATTTTGAGTCTTGGTGGGAAATTATTGGGGGTAGTTCAGGATTTTGTGGGGGGTGTTTTTAAGTCTGCTGTGGGTGTTGGAACCCCCAAAATCTCATCTGAAAAAACCAAAAAATCCAATTTGGAACAGAGAAATTTGTTGGGGAAACACCGTGAGTTCTTGGGTGGCAACGTCAAGAAAGTTCTCAACAGAAGTTCAAAAATTGGTCAAGGAAACCCAAATTGCTCTCAGAATGCCAAGATGCAGTAAAGGAACCCCAAAACTCCTCCAAAAACCACCAAATACTCCTAAGAGAAACCCCGCAAAAAATCCTCAGAACCCAACCTGTCTCAAGGAACCCCACCAAAAGACTCCTCCAAGAAACCCCCAAATTCCTTCATGGAACACCCAAAACTCCTCCAAAAACATCAAAAATTCTTCATGGAACCTCCCACAAATCGCTCAGGAACCCCAATTCCTCATGACCCTCAAAATCCCTCAGGAACACCCAAAAATTTTCATGAAACTCCAAAATTCTCAAAGACCGCCCAAAATTCCTCATGGAACACCAAAACTCACCTCCAAGAACTCAAAATTCCTCATGGAATCTCCAAAAAAAATCCTCAGGAACTTCCAAAATTCCTCAAGGAACCCAAGACTCCTCCA
>NDFG01000170.1:179314-197972 GCA_002167245.1 Sporophila hypoxantha
AAAAAAAGAGAGAGATGGTTCCTTGAGGGAGTTTGGGGTTCTGAGGAGTTTTGGGGGTTCCTTGAGCATCCTTGGCATCTGATAGCAATTTGGGTTTCCTTGAGGAATTTTTTGAACTTCTAGGTGAGAACTTCTTGACGTTCACAACCAAGAAACTTCACGTTTGCCCAACAATTTCTCTTTCCAAATTAGGAATTTTTTGGGTTTCTTCTCCTGATGAATTTTTGGGTCAACACCACAGGAAACTAAAACACCCCCCACCAAATCTGAACCACCCCAAAATCCCACCCAAGGACCAAAATCTTTCACACCCAAAGCCTAAGCAACTCCCACAATCCACCCAAAATCCACCTCCAACCCAGAAATCTTTCACCTCAAATCCCAGAAACTCCCAAAATCCCACCCAAAACCACAAAAGCTCCCAAAACCCCACCAAAAACCCCACATTCCCACGCAATACCCCCAAAATTTTCCACCCCGAACGCCAAAAGTCCCAAAATTGCACCAAAATCCACCCAAACCAAAATCTTTCAACCTCAAATCCCAAAACTCCCAAAATCGCCACCCAAAATCCACCCATAACCACACAAAAATCCCAAAATCCACCCAAAACAAAAAGCCCACCAAAAAGTTTCCAAAATCCACCCAAAACCCCAGAAAAATCCCAAAATTCCCACCCAAAATCACCCCAAACCCCAAAAAACCACCAAAAAGTCCCGAAAATCCCACCCAAAAAGTCCCAAAATCCACCCAAAACCCCAAAACTTCAGCCAAGCCGCCAAAATCCCAAATTCCAAATTTCTGTCCCCTCTGGAGCAGCCTGCGGCCACCAAGGCCGCTGCGCTCCCAGCTGAGCTCCTGAGGGTCCCACCTGGAATTTTGGCGGTTCTCAGGTTTTTTGGGGTTCCTTGAGAATTTTGGGGGTTGCTTGGAGGATTTTGGGTTCCTTAAGGAATTTTGGAGGTTCCTGAGGAGTTTTTGAGGTTCCCTGAAGAATTTGGGAGTCCTCAAGATTCTGGAGTTCTTTGAGGAATTTTGGGTTCCTTGAGGAGTTTTGGGTTGCCTGAAGGAGTTTTGGGGTTTCCTTGAGAAATTTTTTGGGTTCTTGAGGATTTGGGGTTTTCATTGAAGGAATTTGGGTTCTTTGAGGAGTTTTGGTGGTTCATGAGGAATTTTGGAGAGTCCAGAGGATTTTGAGGGTTTCCTTGAGGAGTTTTGGCGGTTCCTTGGGATTTTGGAGGCTCCTCAAGGAATTCTGGGTTCTTGCGAGAATTTTGGGTTCTTGCTGAATTTTGGGGTTCTTGAGCAGTTTTTGCGGGTTCCTTGAGGAATTTGGAGGTTCCTGAGGATTTTTTGGAGTTCTGAGGATTTTTTGGAGGTTCTATGAAGATTTGGATGTTATTGGAGGAAGTTTGGGTGTTTCCATGAAGGAATTTTGGGTCTTGACGGACTTTGAGGGTTCCTTGAGGAGTTTTGGGTTTCCTGAGGATTTTTGGGGGTTTAATGAGGAATTTTTATGTTCTTGGAGGAGTTTTTTGGGGTTCTTGATGGATCTTTGGATTCTGAGTAGGAATTTTTGGGGTCCTTGAGGAAATTTGTTGGGGTTCCTTGAGGACTTTTTGGCGTTCTTGGAGGATTTTGAGGGTTCGCTTGAGGTTGTTTTGGGTTTCTTGAGGACATTTGTAGAACTTGTGTGAGAACTTCTTGACGCTTCCACCAAGAACTTCACGCTTTCCCAACAAATCTCCTGTCCAACAATGCGATTTTTGGGTTTTTTTGGATGAATTTTGGGTTCCCATCACCCCTGGGAAGCTCCCAACCCCAAACATCCCAATTCCAACATTCTGTGTCCCCTCCTGGAGCAGCTGCGGCCACCAAGCGGGCGGCTCCAGCTGAGGTCCCGCGGGGTCGTACCTGCGTGCTCGCGGGAGCTGCAACGCGGCAGGAGAGGAACCCTCCAGGTGCTGCGGGCGTGCCACAACCTCATCCAGCGTGAGCTGGGACCTCCGAATTTGGGATTTTGGGTTTTTGGGGATTTTTTTGGGGGATTTTGGGGTTTTTTGGGACTTTTTGGGGTTTTGGGTGGGATTTTGGGGACCTATTTTTGGGGTTTTGGGAAGGCGGCCAGGTGCTCCGCGGGCTGCCAACCTATCCAGGTGGGTGGGATATTTGGGAACTTTTTGGGGTTTGGGGTGGGATTTTTGGTGACATTTTGGGGTTTGGGTGGGGTTTATTGGGGGATTTCTCTCGCGGGTTTGGGTGCGGGATTTTTTGGGAGTTTTGTGGTGGGATGTTTTGGAATTTTTGGGGTTGGGAAACCCAGGTGCTGCGCGCCTGCCACAAACCCTGCATCCAGGTGAGCTGGGGTTTTTGGGGACTTTCTCTGCGGTTCGTGGGTTTGGGATTTTTGGGCGTTTTGGGTCGGGATTTTTTGGGAACTCTTTTGGGGTTTGGGGTGGGTTTTTTTGGGATTTTTTTGGGATTATTGGGGTGGGACTTTGGGGGGTTTTTGGGGTTTTGGGGTGGGATTTTTGGGGGATTTGGGTGGGATTTTTGGGTTTTGGGTGGCGATTTTTTTGGGACTTTTTGGGTGTTGGGAAGCCCGCAGGTTGCTGCGCGCCTGCCCAGCCTCATCAGGCTGGGCTGGGATTTTTTGGGGACTCTTTGGGGTTTGGGGTGGGATTTGCGGTGGGATTTTTTTTGGGGTTTTGGGGTTTTGGGTGGGCTTTTGGGTGGGATTTTTTTGGGACTGTTTTTGGCGGTTTTGGGTGGGATTTTTGGGTTTTGGGTGGGAATTTTTTTGGGGTTTTGGGTGGGATTTTTTTGGGACATTCTTGGGGTTTGGGGTGGATTTTTGGGGATTTTTTGGGATTTTTTTGGGGTTTTGGTAGGGTTTTGGGTGGGCATTTTTAGGGACTTCTTTTGGGAACTGTTTTTTGGGACTTTTTTGGGGAAAATTTTTTTGGGGATTTTGGTTGTGGGAATTTTCTGGGGACTCCTTGGTTTGGGGTTGGGATTTTTGGGGATTTGGGTGGGAACTTATTGGGGGGTTCTTTGGGGTTCTGGGGTTGGGATTTTGGGGGGTTTGTCGGAGTTTTTGGGTGGGAATTTTGGAGATTTTGGGGGTTTGGGTGGGGATTTTTGGGACTTTTTTGGGGTTTTTGAGGGGATTTTTGGGGTTTTGGGTGGGGTTTTTGGGTGGCATTTTGGGGATTTTTTTGGGACTTTTTTGGGGTTTGGGTGGGATTTTTTTGCGGATTTTTTGGGGATTTTTTTGGGGGTTTAGGGTGGGCTTTTTTTGGGATTTAGGTGGATTTTTTGGGTTTTGGGTGGGGATTTTTTTTGGGACTTTTTTGGGACATCTTTTTGGGATATTCAGTGGGGATTTGGGGGTTTTGGGTCGGGGTTTTTGGGACTTTTTGGGTTTGGTGGGGTTTTTGGGTGGGAATTTCTTTGGAACTTTCTTTTGGGGTTTAGGGTGGGATTTTTTGGCATTTTTTTGGAATTTGGCGGTGGGGTTTTGGTGGGATTTTTTTGGGACCTTTTTTTTGGGTTTTGGGTGGGATTGTTTGGGTTTTGGGTGGGATTTTGCGGGATTTTTTTGGGGTTTTGGGTGGGATTTTTTTGGACTTTTGGCGGTTTTGGTGTAAAGATCTTTTGGGATTTTGGGTGGGTTTGGGTGGGAATTTTGGGGGGTTTGCGGAGTTTTTGGGGGGATTTTCGGGAGATTTTGGGGTTTGGGTGGGATTTTTGGGGATTTTTTCTGGGGTTTTGGGTGGGATTTTTTGGGGGACCTTTTTGGGGGTTTTGGTGAAAGACTTTTGAGATTTTAGGTGGGATTTTGGGAGATTTGGGGTTACTGGGTGGGATTTTTTGGGGTTTTGGTAGATTTTTGGGACTTTTTGGGGTTTGGGGGTGGGATTTTGGGTTTGGGTCGGATATTGGGACGCTTTTGGGGTTTGGGGTGAAGGATTTTTGGGTTTGGGTGGGATTTGGGAGTTTCTTTCTGGAGGTTTGGGGTGGGATTTTTTTGGAGTTTTTGGATTTTTTGGGTTTTGGGGTGGGGTTTCTTGGGGTTTGGGTGGGATTTTTTGGGGATCTTTTTGGGACTTATTGGGGTTTTGGGTGGGATCTTTTTGGGGATTTTTGGGGACTTTTTTGGGGTTTTGGGTGGGATTTTGGGAGAACTTTTGGGTTTTGGGTGGGGGTTTTTTGGGTGGACTTTTGGGGTTTTGGATGGGATTTTTTTGGGGATGTTTGGGGCTTTTGGGTGGGATTTTTTGGGGTTTTGGGTGGGATTTTTGGGATTTTTTTGGGGGTTTGGGTGGGATTTCTTTGGGACTTTTTTTGGGGTTTTGGGGATTTTTTTGGGGTTTTGGATGCGGATTTTATTGGGACTTTTTTGGCGTTTTGGTGGGATTTTGGTGGGATTTTTTGGGGTTTTGAGTGATTTTTTGGGGACTTTTTGGGGTTTGGGAACCCCAGGTGTGGCGGCCTCCACAAGCCTCATCCAGGTGGGGTGGGATTGTTTGACCTTTTTGCGGGGTTTGGGGTGGGACTTTTTGGGGTTTTTTTTTGGGATTTTTCGGGTGGATTTTTTTGGGTTTGGGGTGGGATTTTTTTGGGATTCTTGGGTGGGGTTTTTGGTGGCATTTTTTGGGGTTTTGGGTGGGATTTTGGGATCTTTTTTTTTTGGCTTTTGGGTGGGGTTTTTTGGGGTTTTGGGTGGGACTTTTTTGGGGGGGGGTTCTTTGGGGGTTTTTGGGGTGGGATTCTTTGGGAATTTTTTGGGGGGTTTGGGTGGGATCTTTTTGGGCTTTTTGGGATTTTGGGTGGATTTTTGGGGAATTTTCTTTGGGGTTTGGGGTGGGATGTTTGGGGTGGGATTTTTGGGGATTTTTTGGGACTTTTTGGGGGTTTGGGTGGGTGTTTGGGGTTTTTTTTGGGGTTTATGGGGATTTTTGGGGATTTTTTGGGGTTTGGGGTGGATTTTTTTTGGGGTTTGTGGTGGGATTTTTGGGGTTTGGGGTGGGGAATTTTTTGGGGTTGGGTGGGATTTTTTGGGGTTTGGGTGGGATTTTTGGGGTTTTTTGCGTTTGGGGTGGGATTTTTGGCGTTTGCGGTGGGATTTTTTGGGACTTTTTTGGGGTTTTGGGGTGGGATTTGGGGATATTTTGGGACTTTGGGGGTTTTGGGGTGGGGGTTTTGGGTGGGCATTTTTGGGGACTCCTTGGGGTTTGGAGGGTGGGATTTTTTTGTTGGGCGCTTTGCGGTGGGAATTTTGGGGGTTTGTGGAGTTTTTTTGGGTGGATTTTGGGAGATGTTTGGGGTTTTGGGTTTGGGATTTTTGGGACTTTTTTGGGCTTCATTGGGGTGGGATTTTGGGACTTTTGGGGTTTTGGCGTCGGGAATTTTGGGTTTTTGGGTGGGATGTTTGGGGATTTTTGGGGTTTTGGTGGATTTTGGGGGATTTTTTTGGGGGTTTGGGGTGGTATTTTTTTGGATTTTGGGTGGGTTTTCTTGGGACTTTTGCGGGTTTTTCGTGGGATTTTTTTGGGATTTTTTTTTTGGGACTTTGGGTGGGCATTTTCTTTTGGGGTTTTGGGTGGGATTTTTTGGGGACCTTTTTGGGGTTTTTGGGTGGGATTTTTGGGGACTTTTTGGGGTTTTGGGTGGGATTTTTGGGCCTTGTTTTGGGTTTGGGAATCCCAGGTGCTGCTGGGCCCCTCCGCAAATTTGGAGTTTGGGGTTTTGGGTGGCGACTTTTGGGGGTTTGGGTGGCGATTTTTTGGGGATTTTTTGGGGTTTTTGGGTGGGATTCTTTGGGGTTTTGGTGGGATTTGGGTGGGATTTTTTTGGGACTTTTTTGGGACTTTCTTTGGGGTTTTGAGTCGGATTTTTTGGGGGATTTTTTCGGTGGGGTTTTCTGGGACTTTTTTTTGGGGTTTTGGGATGGGATTTTTTTGGGGGATTTGGGTGGCAGTTTTTGGGCACTTTTTGGGGATTTTTGGGGGATTTTTTGGGGTTTTGTGGCATTTTTTGGGGATTTATTGGGGTTTCGGGGTGGGATTGTTTGGGACTTTTTTAGGGTTTTGGGTGGGATTATTGGGAGTTTTGGGCGTTTTAGGTGGGGGTTTTTTAGGGATTTTGGGTGGATTTTTGGGACTTATTTTCTGGGGTTCTTGGGGTGAAAGATTTTTTGGGACTTTGGATGGGGTTTTGGGAAGGGTTTTGGGTGGGATTTTGGGAGATTTCCGGGCGTTTGGGGTGGGGGAAATTTTGGCGGTTTCGGGTGGGATTTCTTGGGGATTTAGGTGGGATTTTTTGGGACTTTTCTTGGGATTTTTGTGGGTTTGGGTGGTCTTTTTTGCGGACGTTTTGGTGGCGGGTTTAGCGGTGGGATTTTGGGGAGATTTCGAGGTTTTGGGGTGGGATTTTTGGGATGTTTTTGGGGTTTTGGGTGGGGATTTGGTGGGCGCTTTTGGGGATATCTTTGGGTTTCTGGGCTGGGATTTTTTGGGATTTTTGGGGGTTTTGAGTGGGAATTTGGGATTTTTGGGGGGTTTGGGTGGGATTTTTGGGATTTTTTGGGGTTTTTGGGTGGGAGGATTTGGGGTTTTTTTTTTTTGCGTTTTGCGCAGGAATTTTTGTCCAGTTTTTTGGTCAGCGCATTTTTTGGCCGGTTTTTTGGGTGGAATTTTGGCAAAAAGTCTTGGCGTGGCGTTGGAGTTCCTGTGGTTTGGCGGATTTTTGGGCGCGTTTTTGGGGATTTGGTCAAGTCTTTTGCGTCCAGATTTTGGCAGTTTCGGCGTGGATAATTTTGGCAGGTTTTGGGCTGGAATCTCTGGCGAGTTTTGGTCGGAATTTTGGCAGTTTCAGGTGGACATTCTTGTCCATTTGGCAGGATTTTGTCAGTTTTTGTCAGGATTCTTGCAGTTCTTGGGTGGGGGGGAAAAAAAAATTTGGCAGTTTCGGGTGCGGAATTTTTGTCAGTTTCTGGTCAGGATTTTTGGCAGTTTTCGGGTGGAAATTTTGGCAGTTTTGGGTGGGAGTTTGGAGTTCCTGTGTTTGGGGATCTTTGTTGGGGCGTTTTTAGGGGATTTCTGTCAGTTTTTTGGGTGGAATTTTGGCCGGTTTTGGGTGGAATTTCTGCAAGTTTTGGTGGGAGTTTGGAGTTCCTGTGTTTTGGGGATTTTTTGGGGGCGTTTTTTTGGGCGATTCCTGTCATTTCTGGTCAGGATTTTGGCAGTTTCGGGTGAATTTTTGGCAGTTTTGGGTGGAAATTTTGCGCAGTTTTGGGTGCAGTTTGGAGTTCCTGTGATTTGCGGGATTGTCTGTTGGGGCTCTTTCTGGGGATTCTGTCAGTTTTTTGGTCAGCGATTTTGCAGTTTGTGGTCAGGATTTTGGCCGGCTTTGGGTGGAATTTTGGCAGTATTGGGTGGCAATTTGGAGTTTTTGGGTGGAATTTTGGGCAGTTTTGGTGGATGTTTGTCCGTTTTTGGTCAGGAAATTTTGGCTAGTTCTCGGGCTGGGAGTTTGGCAGTTTTGGTCGGATTTTCGGCAGTTTTTGGGTTGGATTTTGGCAGTTTGGGGTGGGAGTTTTGGAGTTCCCTGTGCTTTGGGCGAGTTTTTTGGGGGTGTTTTTTGGGGATTCCTGTCAGTTTTTGGTCAGGATTTTGGCCAGTTCTCGGGTGGAATTTCTGGCCGTTTTGGGTGGAATTTTGGGCAGTTTTTGGGTGGAATTATTGGCAGTTTTGGGTGGAATTCTTTGGCATTTTTGGGTGGAATTTTTTCGGCACGTTTCTGGGGCAGATTCTCTGTCAGTTTTTTGGTCAGGATTTTGGCAGTTTCGGGTGGAATTTTGCAGTTTGCGGGTGAAATTTGTCCGTTTTTGGTCAGGATTTTGGCCAGTTTCTGGGTGGAGTTTTGGGGGCCCCCCCATTTTTTTTGGGTGGAATTTTTGGCAAGTTTCGGGTGGAATTTTTGGCAGTTTTCGGGGTGGAATTTTGGCAGTTTTTGGGTGGAATTTTGGCAGTTTTGGGTGGCAATTTTTGGCAGTTCGGGTGGATTTTTGGCAGTTCTCGGGTGGAATTTTGGCAGTTCTCTCGGGTGGATTTTGGCAGTTTCGCGGTGTGAGTTTTGGTAGTCCGTGCTTTGGGGATTTTGGGGCGTTTTGGGGATTCTGTCAGTTTTTGGTCAGGATTCTGTCAGTTTTTGGTGAGATTTTGGTCAGTTCGGGTGGAATTTTGGACCAGTTTTGGGCAGGATTTTGCTCAGTTTTTTTGCTCAGGATTTTGGGCAGTTTTGGGGTGGAATTTTGGCATTTTTGGTGGGAGTTTGGAGTCTCTGTTGATTTGGGGATTTTTTGGGCGTTCTTTTTTGGGATTCTGTCAGTTTTTTGGTCAGGATTTTGGGCTGCTTTGGGTGGAATTTGTCAGTTTCTTGGGTGGAATTTTGGCAGTTTTTGGGTGGAATTTGTCAGTTTTTGGGTGGCAGTCTTGGAGTCCTCTGTGCTTTTGGGGATTCTTTGGGGCAGTTTTTGGGGATCTGTCAGTTTTTGGTCAGGATTTTGGCAGTTTCGGGTGGAAATTTTGGCAGTTTTGGGTGGGAATTTTTGGCAGTGTTGGGTGGGAGTTTGGCAGTTTCTGGTCAGGATTTGGCAGTTTTGGCTGGAATTTGCTGCTGTTTCGGTGGAATTTTTTGGCAAGTTTCGGGGTGGAATTTTGGCAGTTTTGGGTGGCATTTTGGCAGTTTCTTGGTGTGAGTTTGTAGTTCCTCGTGCTTTGGGGATTTTTTGGGCATTTTTGGGGATTTTCTTCTCCAGTTTCTGGGTGTGCTCCCTCAGGTGCTGATCGGGGACGAGCCGAGCCGCCTGGAGAACCTGCTGCGAGGTGACGGTTCCTGAGCAGGTGAGAAATCACCTGAGGGAGCTGGACAGCAGGGAGGAGACAGGAGGGCACGGGGGACGCACAGGTGACACCGGGATGGACAGGTGACACAAAAATGGCAGCAGAAGGACACCAGAATGAGCAACCAGGGACAAACCAAAAATGGCACCAGGTGCAACGGGACGGCAGCAGAAGGACACCAAACGGCTCCACGCGTGAACAGGGATGGACCAGGTGACACCAAAGATGACACCAAGGTGACACCAGGATGGGTCCAGTGACACCAGGATGGACAGGTGAATCACCGCAGGATGCACCAGGTGACATTAGATCAGGCTCCAGGTGACACCAAGGATGGACAGGTGACACAGGAGGCACCACGGTGACACCAGGGTGACACCCAGAAAATCTGTATATTGGGTGACATACTTAAAACTGGCACCAGGTGACACCCAAGGATGGCAGCTCAGGTGACACACAATGGCAGCAGATGGACACTGGATGGACACGTGACACCAGAATGGTTTCCAGGTGACACCACAAATGGCACCAAAAGGTCCCAGATGGCACCAGGTGACACCAGGATGGACAGGTGAGCAGGAAAAGCACCAGGTGACACAAAACGACACCGCTAAGGTGCACACCAGGATGATCATTGGGTACACAAAATGGCAAACAGGGACACCATGAACGGCTCCAGGTGAACCAGGATGGACAGGTGACACAAAAATGGCTCCAGTGATCACAAGAAACTGGCACCAGGGATGGCACCAGGGACACCAGATGGCACCAGGTGACACCCGGATGGGACAGGTGGCAGCTGAGATGTGGCCAGGATACACAAGGACGGCACTAAGTGACAGCAGAATGGCACAGCGGACACCAAGGATGGCACCAGCATCGACATCGGGTGACACCGGATGGACAAGGTGACACAAAAAGCTGCTCCAGGGACATCCGGAATGGACAGGTGACACCAAAGGGCACACCCCAGAATGACATCGGTGACACAAAATGGCTGGAAGGTTGCACACCAAAATTGCTCCAGGGCCAACCAGGATGGAAAGTGACACCAGGATGGCACTAGGTTTGAACCAGGTGACACTGAACAGGCACCAGGTGACACTGGGATGGACAGGTGACATCAAAAATGGCAGCAGGTGACACCAGGCGAATCCACAAGGATGGCTCCAGTGACACCGGGAACGTGACAGGTGAACACCAGAAAGGCACACGGTGACCACCACAGAATGACCTCGGGTTGACCACCAAAATGGCTCCAGGGACCAGGATGGCACCAGGTGACACCAGGTGAACACCAGAATAGGCACCAGGTGAACCCAAGGAATGGACAGGTGAACATCAAAAATGGCACCAGGGACACAGAGACAGCAACACGGATGACACAAAAATGGCTCCAGGTGACACCAGTGGCACCAAAACTGGCACCAGAATGACATCGGTGACACCAGGCCATGGACAGGTGACACCAGGATGCGCACCAAGGTGATAACCAAAATGGCACCCGCAGGGATGGCAATCAGGTGAGCACGGACACAACCAAATGGCAACCAGTGTGGACACCTAAGGACGGCTCCAGGTGACACCAGCACGGCGCAGAACAGCCCACAGGTGACAACAGGGATGGGAAAGGTTGACATCCAAAATGGTTCCCAGAATGACACAAGGTGGCACCAGAATGTCATCGGGTGAACACCAAAATGGACCAGGTGCCACAAACCTGGCATCAGTGACACCAGGATGGAAGGTGGACACAGGAAGCAGCAGCAGGTGACACCAGGTGAACACAGAACACACCAGGCGACACCAGATGGACAGGTGGCACCAAAATGGCATGTGAGTTGCACCAGGTTGACACTTGGAACGGCTCAGGTGACACCAGAATGCGCTCCAGGTGAACACAAAATGCACCAAATGGCACCCAGGGACACGCAGGCATGGACAGGTGGCATAAAATGGCAGCAGGTGACCACCAAAACATGGCACCCAGCTGGACACCAGGTGACACCAGGTATGGCAAACCAGGGATGGCACCAGGGACACTCAAAATGGCAAACAAGTGACACAAGATGGCTCCAGGTGACACCACGAAATGGCTCCAGGAACACAGGGACACCAGGATGGCTCCAGGTGACACCAAAGTGACACAAAATGGCGTCCAGAAGGTCACCATGATGGCTCCAGGTGAACATGAAGTGATGCAGAATGACATTGGGTGACACAAAACGACACCAGGCTGACACCAAAATGGACAAAGGTGACCACAGGAGGAACAGGTGAATCAAAATGGCACCAGTGAACCAGGATGTAGCAGGTGACACAGCCGTGGCACAGGATGGACGGTGGCCACTGGAGATGTGGCCAGGTGACACCAGGACGGCACCAAGTGACAGCAGAATGGCACAGGACACCAGGATGGCACCAGAATGACATCGGGTGAACCAGGGATGGACAGGTGACACCAAATGGGCACCGCGGTGCAGAACAGGAAGGAAGGTGACACCAAATTTGGCACCAGTTGACACAAAAGATTGGCTCCAGGTGACACAGGCCAAGAAGTGGCAGGCAGTTGAACCAGAAGGCACCAGGGAGGCATCCAGTGACACCGGGGATGCATCCAGTGACATCAAATGGACCGAGGGACACCAGGGATGAGCAGTGACACGGGTGGACAGGTGACAACCAAAATGGCACCAGGGATGGCACCAGTGACCACGCGATGCACCAAGTGACATCAAAATAGCACAGGCGACACCAGGATGGCACAGGGACAACCAAGACCAGCACCAGGGAATGGACAGTGACACCAGGATGGCAAGCGGGACACCAAATGACACTGGGTGACACCAAAATGGCACCAGGACCAGGATGGCACAGATGACACCAGCATGGGACAGGTGACCCCACGGCGATGGTCAGGCTAGACACTAAGCCCAAATGGAAGCGTGACACCAAGAACGGCCCAGGTGACAACAAGGGACCACACGAATGACAATGGGTGCACCAAACATGGGCACAGGTGACAACAGCATGCGCCACCAGGTGGCACAAAATGGCACCAGGGACACCAAAACAGGCAACCAGGTGACAGCGGGACGTGGACAGGTGAACCAAAATGGCAGCAGAAGGACACCCAGGAAATTGGACAGCGTGACACAGGATGGACACCAGGGAATCAAAATGGCACGAGGTGACACGGGAAAGGCAGCAGAAGGACACCAGAAACGGCTCCAGGATGACAGGTGACACCAAATTGGGCAACCAAGTGACACTAAAATGGCTCCAAGGTGACACCAAATGGAACCAGGGATCACCCAGGATGGGCACCAGGTGACACCAGGCATGGAGCAAGCTTTGACACCAAAGTTGAACTAGAATGACAATCGGGTGACACCAAAACCGACAACCAGGTGGACACCAAATGGCACAAGTGACACAGGATGGACCAAGTGAACCAAAAACTGGTTCCAGGGAACCAGGATGGCAGCAGGTGACACCCAAGTGACACCAGAATGACAAGGGTGACACCAAGAAGTGGCTCCAGCGTGACCAACACGATGGACAGGTGACATCAAAAATGGCAGCAGGTGACACAGAACACGACAGGGATGGCACCAGGGACCCAAGGATGGCAGCAGGGACAGCCGGGAATGGCACCCGCGACATCAGAATGGCACAGGGACACCAAAATGGCACCAGGTGAGAACAGGATGGACAGGTGACACCAGAATGCGCACCAGTGACACTAAGCTGGCTGCCAGGGTGACACAAAATGGCAGCAGGTACACCAGACCGGCACAGGGATGGCAGTGACACCGGGATGGCACCAGTGACATCAAAAGGAGCCAGCGACCCAGGATGGCAGCAGTGACACCGGGATTGGACCGCGTGGACACAAAAATGGCACCACGGGGATGGCACCAGTGAACACGGGTTTATGGCACCAGTGGACATCAAGAATGCACAGGCGACACAAGGAGCAGCAAGGGACATCAGAACAGCACCAGGATGGCACCCAGTGACACAGGATGGCACGCAGGGCACCAGAATGACACTGGGTGAACCAAAATGGCACAGGGACACCAGGATGGCACCAATGACACCAGCATGGACAGGTGACACCGGGACTGGTTCCAGGTGACACTAGGATGGAAGCAGTGACACAAACGCACCAGGTGACACCAAGGGACACCAGATATGACAATGGGTGGCACCAATGGCACCCGGCTGACACCGGATGGCCAACCAGGTGGCACCAAAATGGGCACCAGGGGACACCAAAACAGCACCAGGTTGAGCGGGACGTGCGCCAGGTGACCCCAAATGGCAAGCAGAAGGAACACCAGCGATGGACAGTGACACACCAGGATGGCACCAGGGGACATCAAAATCGGCACCAGGTGACACGGGAACGGCAGCAGACAGGACACCAGAACGGCTCCCAGGAATGGACATGTGAACCAAAATGGCACAAAGTGCACTAAGCTGGCCCAGGTGACACCAAAATGGCACCAAGGGACACCAGGAATGGCAACCGAGGTGACACCAAAATGGCACCAAAGTGACCACTAAGATGGGCTCAGGTGACACCAAGTGAACCAAAATGGCTCCAAGAAGGTCACCGGAATGGCTCCAAGTGACATGAAGTGATACATGATATGACATTGGGTGACACCAAAACGACACCAGGCTGACACCAAAATGGAACAAGGTGACACCAGGAATGGCCAGGTGACATCAAAATGGCACCAGGTGACACCAGGATGGTAGCCAGGTTTGACACCAGGTGGACCAGCTGAGCAAGGTGCACTGAGATGGTGGCCAGGTGACACAGGACGCACAAGTGACAGCAGACCTGGCACCAGTGGACACCAGGATGGCACAGAATGACATGGGGTGAACCCCGGATGGACAGGTGACAAAATGGCAACCAGGGTGAGAAACAGGATGGACAAGGTGAACACCGCAAACATGGACCAATGACTACTAAGATGGCTCCAGGTGGCAACCAAAATGGCTGCCAGGTGACACCAGGTGACACCAGGATGGACCAGGGATGGCACCAGGGACACCAGGATGGCACCCAGGTGAACTAGATGGCTTCCAGGTGACCAGAATGGCTCAGGGACACCAGGGACCCCAGGATTGCTCAGGGACACAAGTGCACACCAAAATGGTCTCCACGTGGGACACAAGGTGACACCAAAAATGGCACCAGGGACGACCAAAATGGACCATAGTGACACTAAGTGGGCTCCAGGTGACACCAGATGGCTCCATGGAGGGACACAGGGACACCAGGATGGTCCAGGTGACACGCCAAGCTGACACCAAAATGCACCAGGGACACAGGATGGCACAGGTGACACCAAAATGGAACCAAGTTACACTAAGATGGCTTTCCAGGTGACAACCAAGTTGACACCAAAATGGCTCCAGAAGGTCCACCAGGATGGCTTTCCAGGTACATTAAGTGATACAGAATGGTGTCACCTGGAGCCATCTTAGTGTCACTTGGTGCCATTTTGGTGTCCCTGGTGCCATCCCTGGTGCCATCCTGGTGTCACCTGGTGTCAGCTGGTGCCATTTTGGTGTCACCTGCTGCCATTTTGATGTCACCTGTCCATCCTGGTGTCCCTGGTGCCATTCTGGTGCCATTTTGGTGTCACCTGGAGCCATTCTGGTGTCACCTGGAGCCGTTCCAGTGTCACCTGGTGTCACCTAGTGCCATTTTGGTGCCACCTGTCCATCCTGGTGTCCCTGGTGCTGTTCTGGTGTCACCTGGTGTCACCTGCTGCTGTCCTGGTGTCACCTGTCCATCCTGGTGTCACTGATGCCAGTTTGGTGGCACCTGGTGCCATTTTGGTGTCACCCGATGACATTCTGGTGCCACTTGGTGTCATCTGGAGCCATTTTGATGTCACCTGTCCATCCCGGTGTCACCTGGTGCTGTTCTGGCGCCGTGCTGGTGTCACCTGGAGCCGTCCTGGTGTCACCTGGTGCCATTTTGGTGTCCCTGGTGCCATCCCTGATGCCATCCCTGGTGCCATTTTGGTATCACCTGGTGCCATCCTGGTGTCACCTGTCCATCCTGGTGTCACCCGATGTCATTCTGGTGCCATTTTGGTGTCACCTGGTGTCACCTGGAGCCATTTTGGTGTCACCTGGTGCTGTTCTGGTGTCCCTGGTGCCATTTTGATGTCACCTGTCCATCCTGGTGTCACCTGGTGCCATTCTGGTGTCACCTGGTGTCACCTGGTGCCATCCTGGTGTCCCTGGAGCCATTTTGGTGTCACCCGATGTCATTCTGGTGTCACCTGGTGCCATTCTGGTGTCACCTGTCCGTCCCGGTGTCACCTGGAGCCATCCTGGTGTCACCTGGTGTCACCTGCTGCCATTTTGATGTCACCTGTCCATCCCAGTGTCACCTGGTGCCGTTCCAGTGTCACCTGGTGTCACCTGGTGCCATCCTGGTGTCACTTATCCATCCTGGTGTCCCTGGAGCAATTTTGGTGTCACCTGCAGCCATTTTGGTGTCACCCGATGTCATTCTGGTGTCCCTTGGTGTCACCTGTCCATCCTGGTGTCCCTGGAGCCATTTTTGTGTCACCTGTCCATCCCGGTGTCACCCGATGTCATGCTGGTGCCATCCTGGTGTCCCTGGTGCCATTCTGCTGTCACTTGGTGCCGTCCTGGTGTCACCTGGCCACATCTCAGTGCCACCTGTCCATCCTGNGTGCCATCCTGGTGTCCCTGGTGCCATTCTGCTGTCACTTGGTGCCGTCCTGGTGTCACCTGGCCACATCTCAGTGCCACCTGTCCATCCTGGTGTCACCTGGTGCCATCGTGGTGTCCCTGGTGCCATCCCTGGTGCCGTTCTGGTGTCACCTGGAGCCATTTTTGTGTCACCTGTCCATCCTGGTGTCACCTGGAGCCGTTCTGGTGTCCCTGGTGCCATTTTGGTGTCACCCAATGTCATCCTGGTGTCACCTGGTGTCGTTTTGGTGTCACCTGGTGCTGTCCTGCTGTCACCTGTCCATCCTGGTGTCACCTGGTGCCATCCTGGTGACCTTTTGGTGCCATTTTGGTGTCACCTGGAACCATTCTGGTGTCACGTGTCCATCCCAGTGTCATCTGCTGCCATTTTGGTGTCACCTGCTGCCATCCTGGTGTCACCTGGTGCCATTTTAATGTCACCCAATATCATTCTGGTGTCACCTGGTGTCACCTGGTGCCATCCTGGTGTCACCTGTCCATCCTGGTGTCACCTGGAGCCATTCTAATGTCACCTGGTGCCATCCTGGTGTCACCTGTCCATCCTGGTGTCACTGGACCCATCCTGGTGTCACCTGGTGTCATTTTGGTGTCACCTGTCCATCCTGGTGTCACCTGGAGCCGTTCTGGTGTCCTTCTGCTGCCGTCCCCGTGTCACCTGGTGCCATTTTGGTGTCCCTGGTGCCATTCTGGTGTCCTTCTGCTGCCATTTTGGTGTCACCTGTCCATCCCGGTGTCACCTGTGCGTCCCCGTGCCCTCCTGCTCCTCCCTGCTGTCCAGCTCCCTCAGGTGTTTCTCCACCTGCTCAGGAACCGTCACCTCCAGCAGGTTCTCCAGGCCGGGCTCGGGCTCGTCCCCGATCAGCACCTGAGGGAGGCACACCCAGAAACTGAGAAAATCCCCAAAAATGCCCCAAAAAATCCCCAAAGCACAGGGACTACAAACTCACACCCAAAACTGCCAAAATTCCACCCAAAACTGCCAAAATTCCACCCGAAACTGCCAAAATTCCACCCGAAACTGCCAAAATTCCAGCCAAAACTGCCAAAATCCTGACCAGAAACTGCCAAACTCCCACCCAACACTGCCAAAATTCCACCCAAAACTGCCAAAATTCCACCCGAAACTGCCAAAATCCTGACCAAAAACTGACAGAATCCCCAAAAACTGCCCCAAAAATCCCCAAAGCACAGAGACTCCAAACTGCCACCCAAAACTGACAAAATTCCACCCAAAACTGCCAAAATTCCACCCAAAACTGACAAAATTCCACCCAAAAGCAGCCAAAATCCTGACCAAAAACTGACAGAATCCCCAAAAAACGCCCCAAAAATCCCCAAATCACAGAGACTCCAAACTCCCACCCAAAAATGCCAAAATTCCACCCCAAACTGCCAAAATCCTGAGCAAAAACTGACAAAATCCTGCCCAAAACTGCCAAAATTCCACCCGAAACTGCCAAAATCCTCACCAAAAACTGACAGAATCCTGACCAAAAACTGACAGAATCCCCAAAAAACGCCCCAAAAATCCCCAAAGCACAGGGACTACAAACTCACACCCGAAACTGCCAAAATTCCACCCGAAACTGCCAAAATTCCACCCGAAACTGCCAAAATTCCACCCGAAACTGCCAAAATTCCACCCAAAACTGCCAAAATTCCACCCAAAACTGCCAAAATTCCACCCGAAACTGCCAAAATTCCACCCGAAACTGCCAAAATTCCACCCAAAAATGCCAAACTCCACCCAAAACTGGCCAAAATCCTGACCAAAAACGGACAAAATTCCACCCGAAACTGCCAAAATTCCACCCGAAACTGCCAAAATCCTGACCAAAAACTGACAGAATCCTGCCCAAAACTGCCAAAATTCCACCCAAAAATGCCAAAATTCCACCCAAAACTGCCAAAATTCCACCCAAAACTGCCAAAATTCCACCCAAAACTGCCAAAATTCCACCCGAAACTGCCAAAATCCTGACCAAAAACTGACAGAATCCCCAAAAAACACCCCAAAAAATCCCCAAAGCACAGGAACTCCAAACTCCCACCCAAACTGCCAAAATTCCACCCAAAACTGCCAAAATCCTGACCAAAACTGCCAAACTCCCACCCGAAACTGCCAAAATCCTGACCAAAAACGGACAAAATTCCACCCAAAACTGCCAAAATTCCACCCAAAACTGCCAAAATTCCACCCAAAACTGCCAAAATTCCACCCAAAACCGGCCAAAATCCTGACCAAAAACTGCCAAAATCCTGACCAAAAACTGACAGAATCCCCAAAAATGCCCCAAAAAATCCCCAAATCACAGGAACTCCAAACTGCCACCCAAAACTGCCAAAATTCCACCCAAAACTGCCAAAATTCCACCCGAAACTGCCAAAATCCTGACCAGAAACTGACAGAATCCCCAAAAAACGCCCCAAAAAATCCCCAAAACACAGGAACTCCAAACTCCCACCCAAAACTGCCAAAATTCCACCCAAAACCGGCCAAAATTCCACCCAAAAACTGACAGAATCCCCAAAAAACGCCCCAAAAAATCCCCAAAACACAGGAACTCCAAACTCCCACCCAAAACTGCCAAAATTCCACCCGAAACTGCCAAAATCCTGACCAGAAACTGACAAAATTCCACCCGAAACTGCCAAAATTCCACCCAAAACTGCCAAAATCCTGACCAAAAACTGACAAAATCCTGCCCAAAAATGGACAAAATTCCACCTGAAACTGCCAAAATTCCACCCAAAACTGCCAAATTCCCACCCAAAACTGCCAAAATTCCACCCGAAACTGCCAAAATCCTGACCAAAAACTGACAAAATCCCCAAAAAACGCCCCAAAAATCCCCAAACCACAGGAACTCCAAACTGCCACCCAAACTGCCAAAATTCCACCCAAAACCGGCCAAAATCCTGACCAAAAACTGACAAAATCCTGCCCAAAACGCAAAAAAAAACCCCAAAAT
>NDFG01000171.1:0-11356 GCA_002167245.1 Sporophila hypoxantha
AAAAAGAGAGAGATAATCCATTAAAATAAGATTTATTTAAAAAACCTTCAAAATCAATTTTAAAATTCAATTAAAAAAATAATAAGAAATTAAAAATCAATTAAAAACTTCAATAAAAATTCATTAAACATTAATTTTACACAATCAATGAAATTCATTTAAACATTCATTGAATATTCATTTAAAATCCATTAAAAGAATCAAAATTCATCTTAAAAACCCTTTAAATCAATTTAAAAATCCAATTTTAAAAGTCAACTAAAAATAAAAATTCAATTAAAAATTCAATAAAATTCATTAATAATTAATTTAAAATTATTTAAAATTCAATTTTAAAATCAATTTTCAAAATCAATTTAAATCATTTAAAAATTAAAATTCATTGAAAAATTCATTTTAATTTCATTTAAAAAATCAAAATTTCATTAAAAACCCTTTAAAATCAATTTTTAAAATCAGTTTTAAAAATCAGATTAAAATTAAAATTCAATTAAAGAATTCCATAAAAAATAATAAAAATTAAATTTAAATTTACATTCAAAATTCATATTAAATTCATTTACCAAATTCATTTTAAAAATTCATTTTAAATTTCTTTAAAAAACCAACATTTCATTAAAATCCTTTAAATCAATTTTAAAATCAATTTAAAAATCAATAAAAATTCAATAAAAATTCAATAAAAATCTTAAACTATTTAAAATCCATTTAAAAATCCAAAATTCATTAAAAAACGCCTTTAAAATAAATATAAATCAATTTTAAAATCAATTAAAAATTAAAATTCATAAAAATTCATATAAAAATTCATTTAAAAATTTCATTCAAAAATTTCTCATTTAAAACTTCATTTTAAAAAATCACAAATTTCATTTTAAAAACCCTTTAAAATCAATTTAAAAATCAATTTAAAAAATAGAATTAAAATTTCAAATTCAATTTAAAAAATCCAATAAAAATTCATTAAAAATTCTTTAAAAATTCCACTTTAGAATTCTTTCAAAATCCATTTTAAAATTCATTTAAAAAATCAAAATCATTTAAAAACCTTGAAATAGAATTTAAAATCGATTTAACATAATTAAAAATTAAATACATTCCAATTAAAATTCCTTTAAAATTCATTAAAAATTCAATAAAAATCAGTCAAAATTCATAAAATATTCAAAATTAATTTAAAATCCATTTAAAAAATAAAAATAAATTTAAAAAACCCTTCGAAAATAAATTTAAAATCCAATTTAAAATTCAAATTAAAAAATTAAAATTCAATAAAAAAATTCATTAAAACTTCATAAAATCCATTTACAAAATCAAAATTCATTAAAAACCTTTAAATCACTTTAAAAATCAATTTTTGCCGAAATTTACCACAAAAATTCCCAATTTTACCTCATTCCCAAAATCCGAATCGCCGCGCCCCCGCGCTGTGGGCGTGCGAGCTCACAATTTAAATTAAGGGCGACGGTTCCACAGGGGCGACTCCAAATTTAAATATAAGGGGCGTGGTTCCACAGGGGCGCTCTAAATTTAAATAAAGAGGCGTGGTTCCGTAGCGCCGCTATAAATTTCAATAAAGGGGCGTGGCTTCACGAATGCGAAAGCCCGGCCACAACATTTAAATAAAGGGGCGTGTTTTCTCTCCCGTGGCGTGGCCAGGCGCGGTGGGGGCTTGGGGCGCCCCAGAATCGCCCAAAGTCGCGCCGAGGCGGGACCCAAAACGCGCAAAATCCCAAAATTTCCAGCAAAATTCCAAAAATTCAAAATTCCTCAAAAATTCCAAAAGCCCCGAATCGCCCCAAATCTCCCCCCGCCCTCCCTCCCGGCTCAAAATGTGCGACAGGTCCCCGACAGGTCCGCGACGCGTGCTGGCTGCTGCTGCTCGCTCCGTGAGTTTGGGATTTTTTGGGAATTTGGGGAATTTTGATTTTGGGGTTTTTTGGGACGTTTTGGTATTTTTGAGGTTTGGGGTCTGGGGGGAGAATTTTGAGGGGAATTTTGGGGTTTTTGGGGATTTTTTTTGGGATTTTTTGGGCGATGGGGTTTTTGTGCATTTTGGGGGATTTTTTTCGGTTTTTTTTTTATTTTGGGATTTTTTTTAGGGGATTTTTGGGGGGAGGAATTTTTGGGGATTTTTTTAGGGTTTTTTAGGGATTTTTAGGAGGTTTTTTTGGGATTTTTTGGGATGGTTTCAGGTTTTTTGAGATTTTGAGGTTCTTGTTTTTTTTAGGGTTTTTTTAGGGATTTTTTTGGGGGGTTTTTTTGGGCAGATTTTTAGGCAATTTTTGGGACTTTTTTATTTAGTTGTTTTGGGTTCTAGGGGGATTTTATTGGGTTTTTTTCCTTATTTTGGGGATTTAGGAATTTGGGGAATTTTTGAGTTTTTGAGGTTTTGGGGGAGGTTTGGAGACTTTTTTAGGATTTTTTTCAGTTTTTTTTTTTTTCCATTTTTCCCCCAATTTTGGACTCTTTCGGCTTTTTTTGGGGAGGGGGATTCTGCGGCATTCCGGGTTTCTTGGGGGTTTGGATTTTGGGATTTTTTGGGGGATTTTTTTTGTATTTTGGCTTTTTTGAAGGATATTTGGGGCTTATTTAGGATTAATTTTGGATTTTTTGGGTTTATTTTTGATTAATTTGGGGTTTTTGGGGATTTATTTTGGGTTTTTTTTGGGCTTTATTTTAGGATTTATTTTGGGATTTTTTTTGGGGGGTTATTTGGAGATTTTTGGGGGTTATTTTACGGATTATTTGGGGATTTTTGGGATTTTTTTGGTGATTTATTTGGGAATTTTTTTGGTATTGTTTTGGTGTTTATTTGGGATTGGGTTTTGGGAGTTTATTTGGGATTTTTGGGTTATTTTGGGTCCCCGGCGTCGGGGCGGGGCCGCGGGACGGCGGTCGGGACCGCCAAAAAAAACCCAAAAAATCCTCCCGGGGGCGGGTGGGGGAGGGGCCCAATAAAAACCAAAAATGAGCCCGAGGGGTGGGGGAGGGGGGGAAATTCCCGAAAAATCCCAAAATCCCCCAAAATTCACAAAATCCCAAAAACTCCCCAATTCACGCAGAAACTCCCCAAAAATTTCCCCCAAAATCACCCAAAAAACCCCAAAATTACCAAAAATCCCAAAAATCCCGGAAAATCCCCAAAAATCCCAAATTCACTCAAAATTCCCAAATCCCCAATTCACACAAAAAATCACCAAAATCACCAAAAATCACAAAAATTCCAAAATCCCCAAAAGTCACCAAAAATCCAAATTCAGTAAAAATTCCCAAAATCCCCGTAAATTCCCGCCCATCCCAATCCCCCAAAACTATCACTTAAAATTCCAACAAATCGCCCCACAATTCCTCAAATCCAAATCCTCTCCAAAATTGCCCCTAAATTTCCCCCAAATTCACTCAAAATTCACCAAAATCACTCCTAAATTCGAAAATCATCATTAAATTCCCCCTAAAACCCAGAAATTTTACTCAAAATTAATTTAAAAATCCCCAAAATTTCCGCAAAAAATCCCAAAAATTAACTAAAAATCCCCAATAATTTGCCCAAAATTACTGAAAAATTCACAAACCAAAAACTGCCCCTGAAATTTACGAAAAATTCATGCAAAAATCCCTAAAATCCCCCAAAGATTCCCAATTTACTCAAATTTTCTAAAAAAAATTCCCCAAATTCACAAAAAATCCAAAATCCCCCAGAACCCCCAAATTCAGTAAAAATTCCCAAAAAATTGCGCCCAAAATTCACAAGAAAAATTATCCCAAATTGCCTCCAAAAATCCCAAATTTCAGTAAAAATTCTCAAAAATCCTCAAAATCCCCAAATTCACAGTCAAAAATTTCAAAAATAAATCCACCAAAATTCCCCCCAAATTCTCCCAAAATTTCCTGCCAAATTCCCCGGGCCAAAATTCACACAAAAATTAAAAAAAAATAATCCCACAAAATTTTCCCCAAATCCCCAAAATTCACTAAAAATTTCCCAACAAATGCCCCAAATTCACAGGAAAATTTCACAAAAAAATTTCCCGAAAATAGCCCAAAATTCCCACAAATCACGGAAAAATTAAAAAAATAATCCACAAAAATTGTCGCAAAATTCCCTAAAATTCCGCAAAAATTCCCTAAATCCCCTAAAAATTCCCCCAAAATTCCCCAAAATTTCCCTCAAAAATTCCCAAAACTTCCCAAAAAAATCCTAAAATCCCCAAAATTCACCAAAATTCCCCTAAAATGCCTAAATTCCCCAAAAATTTTCTCCAAAATTTCCCTCAAAATTCGCTCAAAATTTCCAAAAAATTCCTCCAATTCACTCAAAATTTCCCCAAAATTCCCGCAAAATTCCAAAAAAAAAATTCACCCCAAAATTCCCAAATCACACCAAAATTTTTTCCACAATTTTCCCCAAATGGCTCGGAGCGGCGCCGGAGGCGGAGGGAGTCAGAATGTGAAAGTTATGCAATGAGCTGCTGGATTCATGAGGGGGGGAAAATGGGGGGGACCTCCCATCAAAAAAGGGAAAAAAATCCCAAAAATTGGGTAAAAATCCCCAAAATTGGGATAAATCCCAAAAATTTGGGATAAACATCAAAAATTGGGATAAACATTCCCAAAAATTTGGGTAAAAATCCCCAAAAATTGGGATTAAAAATCCCAAAAATTGGGATAAAAATTCTCCAAAATTGAGATTAAATCGCCAAAATTGGGTGAAAAGTCCCGCAAAAATTTGGGACAAAAAATCAAGCAAAATTTGGGACATAGAAATTTTCATAAAAATTGGTATAAAAATACCCCAAAAATTGGGGTAAAATTCCGAAAATTGGGGATAAAACCTAAAATTGTAAAATCCCCTGTGAAATTGGTTTAAACTTCCCAAAATTGGGATAAATCTCAAAAATTGGGGATAAAAATTCCAAAATATGGGATAAAAATCCCAAATTGGGTAAAAATCCCAAAAATTTGGGGTAAATCCCAAAAATTGGGATACAAAATCCTACAAAAAATTGGGATAAAAATCCCCAAAAATTGGGGGGAAATCCCCCCAAAAATTGGGATACAATCCCAAAATTGGGGTAAAAATACCAAAATTGGTGTGAAACCCCCAAAAATTGGGATACAAATCCCCAAAAATTGGTAAAATACCAAAATTGGATAAATCCCCGAAAATTGGGATAAAATCCCCAAAATTGGGATAAATTCCAAAAATTGAGGATAATCCCAATGAAATTGGGGTAAAAATCCAAATGGGGGTAAAAATCCCCAAATTTGGTGAAAAATCCCCAAAATTGGCGGTAAAAATCCCAAAAATTGGGATAAAAATCCGCAAAAATTGGGGTAAAAATCCCCAAAATTTGGGTAAAATCCCCAAATTGGCAGAAAAATGCCCAAAAATTGGGATAAAATTCCAAAAATTGGGATAAAAAACCGAAAATTGGGGTAAAAAATTCCCAAAATTGGGATACAATGCCCAAAAATTGGGATAAAAATCCCCAAAATTTGGATAAAAATCCCAAAAATTGGGTTAAAATACAAAAAATTGGGGTAAAAAATCCCTTAAAAATTGGCAAATCAAAATCCAAAAATGGGATAAAATCCCCAAGTTGGGGTAAAAATCCCAAAAATTGGGGTAAAAAATCCCCCAATTGAGATCCAAAATCCCCAAAAATTGGGGGTGAAAATTACCAAAATTGGGATAAAAATCCCAAAATTGGGGTCAAAATCCACTAAAATTGGAGTAAGCAAACCCAGAATTGGATAAAAATGCCAAAAATTGGAGATAAAATCCCAAAAAATTTGGGATGACATCCCCAAAGAATTGGGGTAAATCCCAAAATTTGGGGTACAAATCCCCAAAATTGGTAAAATCCCCAAAATTGGGATAAAAATCCAAAAAATTGGGTGAAAAATGCCAAAAATTGGGTAAAAATCCCGCAAAAATTGGGATGAAAATCCAGAAAATTGGATGAAAATCCTCAATAAATTGGGTGAAAATCCCGAAAATTGGGTAAAAATCCCCGACAATGGGGAAAAATCCCCAGAAAATTGGGGATGAAAATCACGCAAAAATTTGGGGAAAAATCCCGAAATTGGTAAAAATCCCCGAAATTGGGAGACAAAAATCCCCAAAATTGGATAACAATCCCCAAAATTGTAAAAATTCCCAAAATTGGATAAAAATCCCAAATGATAAAAAATTCAAAAATTGGGAACAAAATTTGCACCCAAAAGATTGGGATAATCCCCAAAAATTGGGATAAAAACCCAAAATTTTGGGGTAAATCCCCAAATTGGTAAAACTCCCCATCTCCCCGCCCCTCCCCCCTCTGTTTGCAACCCGGAAATGGGGGGGAGGGCGGGGGGGGGGGAGGGGCCAAAACCGCCGGGAGCCAAAAAATGGGAAGTGGGCAAAAGCGCCCAAAGCCGCAAATTCACTCCAAAATCCAACAAATGCCTTAAAATCCCCCAATCCATCCAGAAAAAACAGCAAATTCACCCAAAAATCCACCCCCAAAATTCGCCAATCCTCCATAAGTCTTCCTCAATCCGCAAAATCGCCCAGAAGGGACCAAAATCCCCAAATTCACCAAAATCCACCCAAAAAAAACCCCAAAATCCCTAACAATCCCAAAATCACCATAAAAAACCCAAATTCACCCCAAATAATCCAACAAAAACCCAAAAATCCCTAATAATCTCCCCAATCCCTAAAAAAAAATCCAATTCACCCCAAAAATCCAAATTCCTAATACCCCAAAAAAACCCAAAATCCCCCAAAAATCCCCACAATCTGCCCAAAATCCCTAAAAATCCCCCAAAATCCACCCTAAAAAAACTCCAAATTCACCCCAAAAATCCCCCAAATCTCCTAAAATCCACCCCAAAAAAACCCCAAAATCCACCCCAAAAATACCCCAAAAATCCCCCAAAATTCACCACAAAAATCCCCCCCAAAATCTGCCCCAAAAACCCTGAAAGGGACCCCAAAAAAACCCCCAAATTCGCCCCAAAAATCCGCCCCAAAAATCCCCCAAAATCCCCTTAAAATCCACCCCAAAAAAAACCCCCAAAATCCACCCCAAAAATCCCAAAAGGGACCCAAAAAAAAGCCAAACTCGCCCCAAAAATCCACCCAAAATTCACCAAAATCCACCCCAAAAATGCCCTAAAAATCCCCCAAAATCCACCCCAAAAAAACCCCAAATCCACCCCAAAATTCCGCCCCAAAAACCCCGAAAGGGACCCAAAAAAACCCCCAAATTCGCCCCAAAAATCCACCCCAAAATGCCCAAAAGGGACCCAAAAAAACCCCAAATTCACCAAAATCCACCCCAAAAACCCCCCAAAAATCCCCCAAAATCCGCCCCAAAAAAACCCCAAATTCACCCCAAAAATCCCCCAAAAGGGACCCAAAAAACCCAAAAGGGACCTAAAAAACCCCCCAAAATCCCCGAAAAAATCCCCCAAAATCCACCCCAAAAAAACCCAAATTCACCCCAAAAATCCACCCCAAAATCCCCAAAAGGGACCCAAAAATCCACCCCGAATTCAGCAGAATCCGCCCCAAAAATCCCCCTAGATCTCCCCCCAGGTCTTCCCCCAAAAGGTTCCTAAACCCCCTAACTGGGTTCCTAAATCCCCTAAACCCCCCAAAAAAGGTTCCTAAATCCCCTAAATGCCCCCCAAAGTCCCCCAAAATTGATCCTAAACCCCCTAACCGGGTTCCTAAATCCCTTCGCAGGGTCCCGCTGTGGTCTCTCCCGCTCCCGCGCCCGCGTGGTCGGTGCCTAAACCCCCTAAACCACCCAAAAACGTTCCTAAATCCCCTGAATCCCCCCCAAAATCCCCCAAAATTGATCCTAGAGCCCCTAACGAGGTTCCCAAACCCCCTAACTAGGTTCCTAAACCCCCTAACCAGGTTCCTAAACCCCCTAATCTCGTTTCAGGGTCCCGCTGCGGCCTGTCCCGCTCCCGCGCCCGCGTGGTCGGTGGTTTAGGCGCGCGGCCCGGCCGGTGCCCATGTTCCCAAACCCCCTAACGAGGTTCCTAAATCCCTTTTCCAGGGTCCCGCTGCGGCCTGTCGCGCTCCCGCGCCCGCGTGGTCGGTGGTTTAGGCGCGCGGCCCGGGCGCTGGCCCTGGGCGGTCAGCCTGCAGCTGCGGGGGGGGCACCAGTGCGGGGGGAGCCTGGTGAGCGCCGAGTGGGTGCTGAGCGCCGCCCACTGCTTCTGGGGGTGAGCCGAGGGGGTTTAGGAGCGTGCCAAAGGGATTTAGGAGCATTTGGGATCGGTTAGAGGGGATTTGGGAGCCGTTCGTGGTCATTTTGGGGGGATTCAAAGGGAGATTTGGGGGATTTCTGGGGGATTTTAGGGGGATTTTAGGGGATTTAGGATCTTTTTGGGACATTTTGGGGGTGTTTTTCCCCCCAGGCCCTGGAGCGGCTCTGGGCAGATCTGGGATGATTTGTGGGTGATTTTGGGGGGATTTTGGGATATTTTGGGTGTATTTTGGGGGTATTTTGGGTCCCCCCAGGCCCTGGAGCGGCTCTGGGTGTATTTTGGGGTGATTTTGGGATATTTTGGGTTCCCCCCAGGCCCTGGAGCGGCTCCGCGCCGTCGCCACCCGCGTGGCCCGGCTGGAGCAGCAGTGGGGGGATTTGGGGTGATTTTGGGGGGATTTTGGGGTGATTTTGGGGGGATTTTGGGTGTGTTTTCTCCCCCAGGCCCTGGAGAGGCTCTGGGTGTATTTTGGGGTGATTTTGGGCTATTTTGGGTCCCCGCAGGCCCTGGAGAGGCTCCGCGCCGTCGCCGCCCGCGTGGCCCGGCTGGAGCAGCAGTGGGGGGATTTGGGGGTGATTTTGGGGACATTTTGGGATATTTTGGGGGTGTTTTTTCCCCCAGGCCCTGGAGCGGCTCTGGGTGTATTTTGGGGTGATTTTGGGCTATTTTGGGTCCTCCAGGCCCTGGAGCGGCTCCGCGCCGTCGCCGCCCGCGTGGCCCGGCTGGAGCAGCAGCGGGGGGATTTTTGGGGGGATTTTGGGGACATTTTGGGATATTTTGGGTCCCGCAGGCCCTGGAGCGGCTCCACGCCGTCGCCGCCCGCGTGGCCCAGCTGGAGCAGCAGCGGGGTGATTTTGGGTGTATTTTGGGATATTTTGGGCTATTTTGGGTCCCCCAGGCCCTGGAGCGGCTCCGCGCCGTCGCCGCCCGCGTGGCCCGGCTGGAGCAGCAATGGGGGGATTTTGGGGTGATTTTGGGTGATTTTGGGTTCCTAATGACCCCCTCAGGCCCTGGAGCGGCTGTGGGTGTATTTTGGGGTGATTTTGGGATATTTTGGGTCCCCCAGGCCCTGGACAGGCTCCGTGCTGTCGCCGCCCGCGTGGCCCGGCTGGAGCAGCAGCGGGGTGATTTGGGGGTGATTTTGGGTGTATTTTGGGACATTTTGGGATATTTTGGGTGTGTTTCCCCCCCAGGCCCTGGAGAGGCTCCGCGCCGTCGCCGCCCGCGTGGCCCGGCTGGAGCAGCAGTGGGGGGATTTTGGGTGTATTTTGGGACATTTTGGGATATTTTGGGTGTGTTTTTTCCCCCAGGCCCTGGAGCTGCTGTGGGTGTATTTTGGGTGTATTTTGGGTGATTTTTGGATATTTTGGGTTCCCCCCAGGCCCTGGAGCGGCTCCGCGCCGTCGCCGCCCGCGTGGCCCGGCTGGAGCAGCAGTGGGGGGATGTGGGGATGATTTTGGGTGTATTTTGGGACATTTTGGGATATTTTGGGTGTGTTTCCCCCCCAGGCCCTGGAGCGGCTCCGCGCCGTCGCCGCCCGCGTGGCCCGGCTGGAGCAGCAGCGGGGGGATTTTGGGATGATTTTGGGGATATTTTGGGATAATTTGGGGACATTTTGGGGTGATTTTTGGCTATTTTGGGTCCCTCAGGCCCTGGAGCGGCTCCGCGCCGTCGCCGCCCGCGTGGCCCGGCTGGAGCAGCAGCGCGGCCTCGGGCCCGGCCCCGACGACTTCGTGGCCCAGTTCGGCTTCAGCCTGGTCCAGGTGGTCTACGAGTGGGCCAGGGNGGGGTTTTTGGGGGGTTTGGGGTCCCTGGTGAGCGCCGAGTGGGCGCTGAGCGCCGCCCACTGCTTCCAGGGGTGAGCCCAGGGGGTTTAGGAGCATTTTGGGGATTTTTGGGGGATTTTTTGGGGATTTTTTGGGGGATTTTGGGGTCCCTGGTGAGCGCCGAGTGGGTGCTGAGCGCGGCGCACTGCTTCTGGGGGTGAGCCGAAGGGATTTAGGAGCGTTTGGGATCGGTTAGAGGGGATTTAGGAGCGTTTTGGGGGAGTTTTGGGGGATTTTTTGGGATTTTTGGGGGATTTTGGGGTCCCTGGTGAGCCCCGAGTGGGTGCTGAGCGCCGCCCACTGCTTCCAAGGGTGAGCCCAGGGGAGTTAGGAACATGTCAAAGGGATTTAGGAGCATTTTTGGGGATTTTTTGGGATTTTTTGGGGATTTTTGGGGGATTTTGGGGGATTTTGGGGTCCCTGGTGAGCGCCGAGTGGGTGCTGAGCGCCGCCCACTGCTTCTGGGGGTGAGCCGAAGGGATTTAGGAGCCTTCCGAGGGGATTTAGGAGCCTTTTTGGGGGAAATTAGGGGATTTAGGAGCGGTTTTGGGGGGATTTTTGGGGATTTTTGGGGGATTTTGGGGTCCCTGGTGAGCCCCGAGTGGGTGCTGAGCGCCGCCCACTGCTTCCAAGGGTGAGCCGAAGGGATTTAGGAGCGTGCCAAAGGGATTTGGGAGCGTTTTGGGGATTTTTTTGGGGATTTTTTGGGATTTTTTGGGGATTTTTGGGGGGATTTTTGGGGATTTTGGGGGATTTTGGGGTCCCTGGTGAGCCCTGAGTGGGTGCTGAGCGCCGCCCACTGCTTCCAGGGGTGAGCCCAGGGGATTTAGGAACCTTCCGATGGGATTTGGGAGCGTGCCAAAGGGATTTAGGAGCGTTTTGGGGATTTTTGGGGGGATTTTTGGGATTTTGGGGGGATTTTTGGGGGATTTTGGGGTCCCTGGTGAGCGCCGAGTGGGCGCTGAGCGCCGCCCACTGCTTCCGGGGGTGAGCCCAGGGGAGTTAGGAGCTTTTATGGGGGATTTAGGAGCATTTTGGGGATTTTTGGGGATTTTTTGGGGATTTTTGGGGATTTTTGGGGATTTTTTTGGGATTTTTGGGGGATTTTTGGGGGATTTTGGGGTCCCTGGTGAGCGCCGAGTGGGTGCTGAGCGCCGCCCACTGCTTCTGGGGGTGAGCCAAAGGGGTTTAGGAGCCTTTTTGGGGGAAATTAGGGGATTTAGGAGCATTTCGGGGGGATTTTTGGGGATTTT
>NDFG01000171.1:112628-131467 GCA_002167245.1 Sporophila hypoxantha
AGTGGGGACACTGGGGATACTGGGTTATACTGGGTTATACTGGGAGGGGACTGGGACTGACTGGGAGGGTCAGTGGGGACACTGGGGATACTGGGACATACTGGGTTATACTGGGAGGGGACTGGGAGTGACTGGGAGGGTCAATGGGGACACTGGTTTATACTGGGTTATACTGGGAGGGTCAGTGGGGATACTGGGGATACTGGGATGGACTGGGTTATACTGGGAGGGGACTGGGATGGTCAGTGGGGACACTGGGGATACTGGGTTATACTGGTTTATACTGGGAGGGTCAGTGGGGACACTGGGATGTACTGGTTTATACTGGGAGGGGACTG
Organism: Sporophila hypoxantha; assembly: GCA_002167245.1. NCBI lineage: Eukaryota > Metazoa > Chordata > Aves > Passeriformes > Thraupidae > Sporophila > Sporophila hypoxantha. The sequence continues at coordinate 112,967 of NDFG01000171.1, forward strand.
GGAGTGACTGGGAGGGTCAGTGGGGATACTGGGACGGACTGGTTTATACTGGGTGGGGACTAGGAGGGACTGGGAGGGTCAGTGGGGGCACTGGGACATACTGGGTTATACTGGGTTATACTGGGAGGGTCAGTGGGGTATACTGGGTTATACTGGTTTATACTGGTTTATACTGGGTTATACTGGGTTATACTGGGTTATACTGGGTTATACTGGGAGGGGACTGGGAGTGACTGGGAGGGTCAGTGGGGACACTGGGACATACTGGGTTGTACTGGTTTATACTGGGAGGGACTGGGAGGGTCAGTGGGGACACTGGGACAAACTGGTTTATACTGGGATGGGGACTGGGAGTGACTGGGAGGGACTGGGACAAACTGGTTTATACTGGGAGTGACTGGGATGGAAGTGGGGGATACTGGGAGGGAACTGGGATGGACTGGGAGGGTCAGTAGGGACACTGGGACATACTGGTTTATACTGGTTTATACTGGTTTGTACTGGGAGGGGTCTGGGGGTGGGGGAGGGGCCGCTGACGCTCCGCTGTTCTCTCTCCCCTCCCCCGCTGCCGGGACGTCCCAAAATTCATCGAAATTCACCAAAATCCACCCAAAATCCACCCAAAATCAACCCAAAATCCCCCAAAATTCCCCCAAAATCCTCCTCAAATTCACCCGAAATTCATCAAAATTCATCGAAATTCACCAAAATCCACCCAAAATTCACCCAAATTCATCCAAAATTCACCCAAAATTCACCCAAATTCATCCAAAATTCACCCAAAATCCACCCCAAATCCACCGAAACGTCCCCAAATTTCCCCACATCCCCGATTTTCCCGAATTCCCCCAAAATCCGCCTCCAATTCACCCAAAATTCATCGAAATTCACCAAAATCCACCCAAAATCAACCCAAAATCCACCCAAAATCCACCCAAAATTCACCCAAAATTCCTCAAAATTCACCCAAAATTCCTCAAAATTCCTCAAAATTCACCCAAAATTCACCCCAAATTCTCCAAAAATTCACCTAAAATCCACCCAAAATCCATCCAAAATCCATCCAAAATCCACCCAAAATCCACCCAAAATTCATCCAAAATTCACCCAAAATCCACCAAAATCCACCCAAAATCCACCCAAAATCCACCCAAAATCCACCGAAACCTCCCCAAATTTCCCCCCGAATCCCCCCACGTCCCCGATTTTCCCGAATCCCCCGGATTTCGCCCCGAACCGCTGCAGAAGAAGATCATGATCATCATCTGCTGCGTGGTGCTGGGCGTGGTCCTGGCCTCGTCCATCGGGGGCACCCTGGGCCTCTGAGGCCACGCCCGCCCCCCCGGCCCCGCCCCCGCCCGCCCAGGCCCCGCCCCGCTCCCGCCCCGCCCCCCGATATCCCATTAATTAATTAATTAATAATCAACCGCATCAATCGCGAATAATAAATTAAGGAATTAATTAATTGCGAGCGGACGAACCAGCACGCCGTGGTCCCGTCGCCGCCGGCCACGCCCCCTTTTTTTTCCCTCCGAGGCTCCGCCCCCCGGTGTCGGCAAATCTAAGCTCCGCCCCCCTTTTTTCCTCCTTTCTTCTTCCTCATTTGGTTCGTCGTTCCATTCGCATCATCCCCGCTTGGCCAGCGCCACGAAATCGGGTGTTTGGTGTTGGGTTTGCAGTTGGGTTGGCTGAGTTTGAGGTTGGGTTTGGTTGGGTATTGAGTGGTGGGTACTGTGTTGGGTTGGGTTGGGTTGAGTTTGGTTTGAGTTGGGTTGAGTTGGGTTGGGGTTGAGTTGAGTTGGGTTTGTGTGGGTTGGGTGGGTTGGTTGAGTTTGAGTTCGGTTTGACGTCGGTTGGGGTGATCATTGAGTTGGTTAGTTGAGCTTGGTTGAGTTGGGTTGAGTTGGTTGGTTGGTGCGGATTGGGTCTGGGTTGAGTTGGTTGGCGAGTTGGGTTGAGTTGGGTTGGTTTGAGTTTGTTGGGGTTGAGTGAGTGAGTTTTGGGTTTGGGCTGGTTGAGTTGGGTTGGGTTGGGTTGGGTTGCGGTTGGGTTGGGTTTGGGTTGGGTGAGTTGGTTGGTTGAGTTGAGGTTTGCGTGAGCTTGGGTTGGGTTTCATTTGAGTTGGGTGGGTTGGGTTGAGTTTCATTGGGTTGAGTTTGGTTGAGTTGGTTGGGTTGGGTTTGATTGGGTTGAGTTGGATTGGGTTGGTTTAGTTGAGTTGAGTTGAGTTTTGGGTTGGTTGGGTTGGTTGGTTTCATGGGTTTGGTGTTGGTTTGGGTTGACCAACCCCGCCAGGGGCGCGGGCGCCCAATCGTCCCTTCCCACCGCGGCCGCACAACCCAACCATCACGAACCAGTCAGACCAGTGCCAACTGGTTAACCCGTTTCATTGACAGTTGCCCAAACTGGTTTAACCCTGATCATTGGACCAGTTCCCCACACCCGTGATCCAAATTGACGTCATTGAATGACCCATCCATGACCCATTGACGTCATTTGATGACAATTACAAAACCTCATCAATTGACCCTCATTTCAATGACGTATCAGTGCCCAAGCAATGCCCGCATTTGATGACGTCATTACATGACCCAACCGCCATTGGTGAGCCAAATCTATGTCATTGATTACCCAATGACGTCATCGATTAAAACCCTAATCACCGTTCTTATATGACCTCATCAAACGACCGCGATGATGTCATCAATGACACAGTGACCTCATTGATTATTATGACTAATGACGTCATCGAATGACCCAATGACACTCAATCAACGACCCTCCATTAACAATACCGTGATGACATCATCGATGTACACAATCATGACCCTAGTGACGTCATCGAAGCCCCGCCCTCCCCACCCCCACTTAGATTCCGGCCCCGCGGGGCCCCGCCCCCCAATGGCCCCTCCCCCACCCCGGGACCCGTCACCACAGCGAGGGGTGGGGCCTCAGCCCAAGCCCCTCCCCCCCAAAGCCCCGCCCACCCCTCCGACCCGCCCCCCGCGCTCTGTGGTCTGTGGATGTCTTTGCTACGAAAGCCATTTGCCAACAAACGCAGCCGCTCCGCCTCTTCTTCCTCCCTCGCCTCCTCTTCCTCGCCTCCTCGGCCCTCACCGAGGAGGAGCCAAAAATGTCCGGCCAAAAAATTTGAAATTCCGCAAAAATTTGGGAACATTTCGCCCAAAAAAAGGAGAAATCGCCAAAATGGCCAAAAATCGCCAGAAATTCGCCCGAAATGCAGAATTCGCCCAAAAAATGTGAATAATTCTGCCCAAAAGAAAAGGCAAGAATATTCCACCCAAGAAAAGGTGAAAATTCCACCTAAAAAGGGGCGAAAACCCAATAAGGTTGATAATTCGCCAAAAAGGCAAAAATTGAAGCCTGAAAAAGCGCGAAACAATTCCATCCCAAATATTCCCTTATTTTTGGATGTGGAATTTTTTTTTCACGGTTTCAGTCGCGCAGGAATTTTTCCGACGGTTTTGGGGTGGAAATTCCAGCCCAAACTAAGTGTCGATTAGAAAATTATTCCACCTAAAAAAGGCGTGAAATTCATCACCCAAAAAGGCTGAAAATGTCACCCGCGAGTAAAATGTACAAAATTCACCCCAAAAAGGCAAGAACTATATTCCACCTAAACAGTGAAAATTCCGCCCAAAAAAGGTGAAAATCCCACAAAAATTGAAAATCCCACCCAAAAAAGGCCAGAAATACACCTAAAACCAGTTTGAAAATTCCGCCCAAAAAGGCAAAAATCCGCCCAAAAAAGGCAAAATTCTACCAAAAAGGTGAAAAATATTCGCCCAGAAAAGGCAAATATTCCACCCCAAAAACGGCGATAAATTTCCACCCAAAAAAGGCAAAAATTTCCCCAAAAAAGGCAAAAATTTTGCAAAAAGGTGAAAAATATTCCACGCAAAAAAGCGAAAGGATCACGCCAAAAAGGCAAAATTCCACCAAAAAGGCAAAAAAATCCACCAAAAAGGCGAAAATTCCACCCCAAAAAGGTGAAAATCCACCCAAAAAAGGCGAAAATCCACACCAAAAAAGGCCAAAATTCCACCCAAAAAGCAAAAATCCCACCCAAAAAGGCAAAAATTCCGCCCAAAACAAGCAAAAATCCCTCACCCAAAAAAGGCGCAAATTCCACCCAAAAAAGGCAAATCCCACCAAAAAAAGGTAAAAATTCCACCCAATAACATGCAAGAAAGATTCCACCTAAAAAAAGGTGAAATCCAACCCCAAAAAAGGCAGAAAATTCGCCCAAAAAAAGGCGAAAATCCCGTCCCAACAAAAGGCGAATATTCCACCCAAAAACGGCGCGAACCGGCGGAGTTTTGGTTACAAAGTTTAATGGGGGAGGGGCGGGGCAGGGGTTCTGGTTAATGAGGGGGGGTCAGGGGTCGGGCGGTCGTCGAGCATGGGCGGCCGAGCGCGAGGATTCGCGCTGGGAGGCTCTCGAGCGCGGCGGGGCTGAGGCCGGTGAACTCCCAGCCCAATCGGCCAAGAGCGACGCCGACAGCCGGCGCCCGAGTCAAGTGGCTGCGCGGGGGACGGGCAGGTGACGTTAGACAGAGGAACCAATGAGAGCCGAGCCGAGGCAATGAAGGCAGCCAAGTCAGCGATGGACAATGAAACTCAACTTGAGCCAACCTAATGAAAACCAACGCAACCCAACTCAACCGCAACCCAACTGAACCCATAACCCAACTGAACTCAACCACCCACAACCAAACCAAAACCCAAGCCACGATGGTCAATGAACTCAAACTTAGCACAACCCAACTCAACCCAACCCAATGAAACCCAACTCAACTCAATAAACCAAACTTCCCCCCAACTCAACCCAACCCAACCCAACCCAACGCCAACCCAACCAATAAACCCAACTGAACTCACCAACCCAACCACACCAACTCACCAACCCAATGAAAACCAATAAACTCAATCAACCCAACCCCAACCAATAAACTCAATCTCAACTTGGAGCAGCAACCTCCAACTCAACGCCACCCAATAAACCCAACTCAAACCCCAAACCCAACCCAACAACCCAACCCATCCCCACCCCGGCCCCGCCCACACTTCTTGGCCTCCCCCACCATGTCCAGGAATTGCTTTAGGAACTCCTCCAGGTCCGAATGCCGACGCCGTAGCCGGCGCCGCCTGCCCTTGGGCGTCACGGGACACCGGCGGCAAGCGATCCTCCACACTGCCGGGAGGGGGCGTGGCTCTCACCCGGGGGGGCGTGGCCACGCCCGGACCCCGCCCACTCCCTCTTTAAACCCAGCCCGCCCCTCACCTTGCGAACTTCTGCAAGCTGCTGGTCACGTGGCGACGTCCGGAGGGCTCCGCCCACCCCGCGGGCCCGGCCACGCCTCATTGGGCGGCGCCGGACAGGGGCGGGGCTTGGGGGCGGGCTGGGCGCCGTCGCATCTTGGTCCAGCGCTCAGGAGGTGCCGGTCGTTCGTCGTGAGGACGAGGCCTGGAGCCCTCCCCCCGGGGGCGCGGCTCGCGGCGCTCGCGCTCCCGCTGCTTCTTCTCCCTCCGCGCTCCTTGCCGCGCTCCTGCCGCGCCGGCGCTTCTCCTCGCGGCGGTCGCGCTGGCGCTCGGCCGCCGTCACCGCTTGCGGCACTCGGGCGCTCCGCGCGCGCAGTGGCGTCTCTGGGGGGGAGGGGCCAGGGGAGGTCAATGGGTTGGTCAAAGTCAACGCGACTCAACCTCAGCCAACTCAACCGAGTCGACCCAATTCAATCTGAACCCAACCCAACCAAACTCAACCCAACTCAACCAACGAACCCAACTCAACCCAACCCAACCAACTCAGCTTGAGTCAACCCCAACCCAACAAACCCAACCCAACTCAAGCCAATTCACTGAACGCAACCCAACCTCAACCCAACCCAACCCAACCAACTTAAAACTCAAATCAACTCAATCCAAGTGAAAACCTACGAACCAACCCAAACAAACCCCAACCAACCCAACTCGACAACTTGAGATCAACCCAACCAACCCAACCCCCCCCCCAACCCCTCCCCCCACATTTACTCTTGTTCCTCATCGCCGATTTCAGCAGCGCCGCCTTCAGCGCCGCCTTGGTGTCGTCCGAGATGGCGCCGTCCCTCTTGGGCGGAGCCGCCGCCGTCRGCCCCGCCCCCGCCGCCGGCCCCGCCCCCGTTGGCTCCGCCTTCACCCGCGGCGACTCCATGGGGCAGTCGGGGGCGGGGCCCGGGCTGGGCATGTCCACGTCGGCGCACGGCGGCCATGACGGRTCGTTGGGCGCGTTGAGGTCGGCGTTGACCACGCTGAGCTCGACGCTGACCCCGTCGTTGGCCATGTTGACCTCGACACCGCTCCCGTGGACGCCATTGGCCGCGCCGACGCTGCCGGCCACGCCCCCCGGCGCCGGCGCGATCTGCCGCCGGATGCCGTCGCGCCGCGCGTGGAAGTCGTCGATCTCGGCCACGATGGCCGCCTTGATCTCCTCCTTGGTCAGCGCCTGCCGCTCGAAGGCGAAGTCGAACGCCGGCACGCACTCGGGCTCGTCCTCGGGGTCGTGGTACTTGGCCAGGAACGGGTGACGCAGCGCCTCGGCCACGCCCACCCTCTCGCGCGGGTCGAAGCGCAGCATCCGGCCCAGCAGCGCCAGCGCCGCCGGCTCGGCCGCGCCGAACAGGCTCTCCCAGGGCGCCGGCGGGCGCGGCGGCAGGCTCTGCACGTAGGCGCGGACGCGCTCGGCGCCGATGGCCGCCATGACGCCCGGCGGGGGCGTGCCCAGCACCGCCATGATGAGCTGCAGCTGGTGCACGTAGTTGCGCCCCGGGAAGAGCTGGCGGCGCCCCAGCATCTCGGCGAAGATGCAGCCGACCGACCACATGTCGATGGCGCGCGTGTAGCGGTGCAGCGACAGCAGCAGCTCCGGCGCGCGGTACCAGCGCGTGGCCACGTACTCGGTGAGGAAGGGCTTGGCGTGGCGCGCGTCGGCGCCCAGGCCGCGCGCCATGCCGAAGTCGCCGATCTTGAGCTCGCAGTTCTCGTTGACCAGGAGGTTGCTGGGCTTGAGGTCGCGGTGCAGGACGTTGGCCGAGTGGATGTACTTGAGGCCGCGCAGGAGCTGGTAGAGGAAGTAGCGGACGTGCTCCAGCGTGAGCGGCTGCGCCGAGTGGATGATCTGGTGCAGGTCGCTCTCCATGAGGTCCAGGACGACATAGCTGGGGGGGGAGGGAAGGGTTGGCCAAGGCGAGTCAACGCAACCGAACCCAACTCAACGCAATGAAACTCAACCCAAGTCAAGTCAATAAACTCTACCTAACTCAACCCAATCCACCCAACCCAACTCAACCCAACCCAACCAATTCAAGTCAACCAAACCCAACTCAACTCAACACAATGAAACTCAACCCAAGTCAAGGAAACCAAACTCAACCCAAGTCAATAAACTCAACCCAATCCAACTCAACCCAATCCACCCAACCCAACTCAACACGATTTAATTCAACCCAACCCAACTCAACTCAAGTCAACCAAACTCAACCCAACCCAAGTCAATAAACTCAACTCAACCCAACCAACTCAAGTCAACCAAACCCAACTCAACCCAACCCAACTCAAGTCAATAAACTCAACTCAACCCAATCCAACGCAACTGAAGTCAACTGAGTTCAACTGAATCAAACTCAACCCAACCCAACCCAACTCTTCCCAACGAACCCAACCCAATTCAACCCGACCAAACTCATCCCAACCCACTCAACCCAACAGACCCAACTCTATTAAAACTCAACCAACCCAACCCAGCCGGCTCAACCAAAGTCAACTCAACAAACACAACTCAACTCAACTCAACCAAATCCAACAAACCCAACTCAACTCAACTCAATGAACTCAACCCAACAAACCCAACTCAACTCAATTCAACTCAACCAAACCTAACACAACTCAATGAACTCAACCAAATCAATCAAACTTAACCCAACCCAATCCAACTCAACAAACCCAACCCAACGCAATGAAACCCAACTCAACTCAATGAACTCGACTCAACTCAACCCAACTCAACTCCATCAAACCCAACTCAATCAGACCCAGCAAACTGAACTCAACTCAAATCAATCAAACCTCAACCCAACTCAACCCAATCCAACTCAATCAAACCCAATCAAACTCAACCAACCCAACAAACCCAACTCAACCTAAATCAACTCAACCAAACCCAACTCAACACAACTCAATCAAACCCAACTCTACTCAATGAACCCAACCCAACTCAATGTAGCTCAATACAACCCAACCCAACCCAACCAACTCAACTCAACTGCACCCAAGTCAAGCAAACCCAACTCAACTCAACTGAACCCAACCAACCCAACTTAATCCAATCCAACCCAACCCAACTCAGCGAACTCAACTCAACTCAACTCAACCCCACCAAACTCAACCAAATTCAACCCAACCCAAGACCCCACCCAGGCCCCTCCCCCAGCCCGGCCCCGCCCCCCCCAGGCCCCCTCCCCGCTCACACGTTCCGGAACTCTCCGTAGGGGCCGCTGGGCCGCAGGATGTCCTTGATGCCGATGATGTCACCCCAGGCCCTGCCCCCGGCCCCGCCCCGCCCCCCCCAGGCCCCGCCCCCGCTCACACGTTCCGGAACTCTCCGTAGGGGCCGCTGGGCCGCAGGATGTCCTTGATGCCGATGATGTCATCACAACCCAACACAATGCAACCCAACTCAATCCAGCCCAACTGAACTCAACACAACCCAATTCAACTCAACTCAACCCAACCCAGTGAACTCAATCCAACCAAACCAAACTCAACCCAACCCAACAAACCCAACTCAACCCAACCCAACAAACCCAACTCAACCCAACCCAACTGAACTCAACCCAACCCAATTCAACTCAACTCAACCCAACCCAGTGAACTCAATCCAACCAAACCAAACTCAACACAACTCAATGAACTCAACTGAACCCAACCCAACAAACCCAACTCTACTCAAACTCAACCAACCCAACTCAACCCAATCCAATTGAGTAAATCAAAGTCAACTGAACTCAACCAATCCAACCCAACTCAATCAAACCTAACAAACTCAACCCAACCCAACGGAATTTAATCCAACAAAACCAACCCAACCAAACCCAACTCAACACAAACAAATCAACCAAAGCCAACTCAACAAACCCAATAAAACCCTACAAACTGAACCCAACCCAACTCAACTCAACCAAAGACCCACCCAAGCCCCTCCCCCCGCCCCCGCTCACACGTTCCGGAACTCTCCGTAGGGGCCGCTGGATGTCCTTGATGCCGATGATGTCACCCCAGGCCCTGCCCCCGGCCCGGCCCCGCCCCCCCCAGGCCCCGCCCCCGCTCACACGTTCCGGAACTCTCCGTAGGGGCCGCTGGGCCGCAGGATGTCCTTGATGCCGATGATGTTGTCGTGCTTGAAGTGCTTGAGGATCTTGAGCTCGCGCAGCGTGCGCTTGGCGTTGGTCACCACGTCGAAGGCGTTGGGGATCTTCTTGATGGCCACCTGCTGGCCTGGGCGGGCACAGGTGTGTCACAGGTGTGACCCGACCTCACCAGGTGTGTCACAGGTGTGTCACAGGTGTGCCCAGGTGTATCTCAGGTGTGCCCCAGGTGTGTCACAGGTGTGACCCGACCTCACCAGGTGTGTCACAGGTGTGTCCCAGCCCAGCCAGGTGTGCCCCAGGTGTGATCCAGGTGGGTTCAGGTGTGTCCCAGCTCACCCAGGTGTGTCACAGGTGTGACCCGACCTCACCAGGTGTGTCACAGGTATGTCACAGGTGTGCCCAGGTGTATCTCAGGTGTGTCCCTCACCTGTCCCAGGTGTCCCTCACCTGCCTCAAGTGTCTCTCAGGTGTCCCCAGGTGTGTCCCAGGTGTATTTCAGGTGTCCCAGGTGTGTCCCAGGTGTGTCCAGGAGGGATCCAGGTGTGCCCAGGTGTGTCTCACCTGTCCCCAGGTGTGTCTCAGGTGTATCTCAGGTGTCTCAGGTGTGCCCCAGGTGTGCTCAGGTGTGTCTCACCTCTCCCAGGTGTCCCTCACCTGCCTCAAGTGTCTCTCAGGTGTCTCAGGTGTGTCCCAGGTGTGTCTCAGGTGTGTCCCAACCCCTCCAGGTGTGTCCCAGGTGTGTCTCACCCATCTCAGGGGTCCCCAGGTGTGTCTTACCTGCCCCAGGTGTATCTCAGGTATCTCAGGTGTGCCCAGGTGTGTCCATAGGGGATCCACGTGTGACCCAGGTGTCTCTCACCTATCTCAGGGGTCCCCAGGTGTGTCCCAGGTGTGTCCCAGGTATCTCCATGGGTGATCCAGGTGTGCCCAGGTGTCTCTCACCTGTCCCCAGGTGTGTCTCACCTATCCCAGGTGTATCTCAGGTGTATCTCAGGTATCTCAGGTGTGTCTCAGGTGTGTCTCAGGTGTGCTCAGGTGTGTCCCCATGTGTCCCTCACCTGTCTCAGGTGTCCCCCAGGTGAGTCCCACGTGTGTCTCAGATGTATCCCAGGTGTGTCCCTCACCTGTCCCAGGTGTCCCTCACCTGCCTCAAGTGTCTCCCAGGTGGCCCCAGGTGTCTCTCACCTGTCCCCAGGTGTCCCTCACCTGCCTCAAGTGTGCCCAGGTGTATCTCAGGTGTCTCCAGGTGTGCCCCAGGTATCTCCATGGGTGATCCAGGTGTGTCCCAGGTGTCCCTCACCTGTCCCCAGGTGTGCCCAGGTGTGTCTCAGGTGTGCTACAGGTATCTCAGGTGTGTCTCACCTATCCCAGGTGTATCTCAGGTATCTCAGGTGTGTCCCAGCTGTGCTCAGGTGTGTCCCCATGTGTCTCTCACCTGTCTCAGGTGTCCCCCAGGTGTGTCCCAGCTGTGTCCCAGGTGTGTCCAGGAGGGATCCAGGTGTGCCCAGGTGTCCCTCACCTGTCCCCAGGTGTGTCTCACCTATCTCAGATGTCCCCAGGTGTATCTCAGGTATCTCAGGTGTCTCCCAGGTGTGTCTCACCTGCCCCAGGTGTATCCCAGGTATCTCAGGTGTGTCCCCATGTGTCTCTCACCTGTCTCAGGTGTTCCCCAGGTGTGTCCCAACCCCTCCAGGTGTGTCCCAGGTGTGTCTAACCTGTCCCAGGTGTATCCCAGGTGTCTCCCAGGTGCATCTCACCTGTCCCAGGTGTCTCCAAGTGTCTCCAGGTGTATCCCAGGTGTGTCCCAGGTAACTCAGGTGTATCTCAGGTGTTCCCAGATGTCCCTCACCTGTCTCAGGTGTATCTCAGGTGTATCCCAGGTGTCCTTCACCTGTCCCAGGTGTGTCCCAGGTGTCTCAGGTGTGTCTCACCAGTCCCCAGGTGTGCCCAGGTGTATCTCAGGTGTGTCTCAGGTGTGCCCCAGGTATCTCAGGTGTGTCTCACCAGTCCCCAGGTGTGCCCAGGTAACTCAGGTGTATCTCAGGTGTCCCTCACCTGTCCCAGGTGTGCCCAGGTGTGTCCCAGGTGTGCCCAGGTGTCTCACCTGTGTCCCGCCTGCGCGCCGAGCTGACCACGCCGTAGGCGCCGGTGCCGATGGTCTCGATGACCTCGTGCTGCCCCCAGGTGTGCCCAGGTGTGTCCCAGCCCCTCCAGGTGTGTCCCAGGTGTCCCCAGGTAACTCAGGTGTATCTCAGGTGTATCTCAGGTGTCCCCAGGTGTCTCCCGGTGTATCCCAGGTGTCCCTCACCTGTCTCAGGTGTATCTCAGGTATCTCAGGTGTATCTCAGGTGTGTCCCAGGTGTGTCCCAGGTGTGTCTCAGGTGTGCCCAGGTGTGTCTCACCTGTGTCGCGCCTGCGCGCCGAGCTGACCACGCCGTAGGCGCCGGTGCCGATGGTCTCGATGACCTCGTAGTCGTCGCCCACCTCGAAGGTGACGTCGAGCGCGCGGGAGCGSAGCAGCGCCAGCGGCCCCGGGGGGTCCCGGGGGGGCTCCTCGGCCTCGCCCATCGCACCTGCGCAGGTGGGGGCACCTGGGGGGCCCCAAATCACCTGAAACTGACCCAAAAATCCGCTTAAATTTACCCAAAACCACCTGAAATGGGCCCAAAATCACCTGAAATGGGCCCAAAATCTCATTCAAGGGTCCCGGGGGGGCTCCTCGGCCTCGCCCATCGCACCTGCGCAGGTGGGGCACCTGGGGGGCCCAAAATCACCTGAAACGGACCCAAAATCACCTGAAATGGACCCAAAATCACCTGAAACGGACCCAAAATCCGCTTAAATTTACCCCAAACTGCCTGAAATGGGCCCAAAATCACCTGAAATGGGCCCAAAATCACCTGAAACGGACCCAAAATCTCATTAAAGGGACCCGGGGGGGCTCCTCGGCCTCGCCCATCGCACCTGCGCAGGTGGGGGCACCTGGGGGGCAGAAACCGCCTGAAACGGACCCAAAATCACCTGAAATGGCCCCGAAATCCCCTTAAAGTCACCTGGGGGACCCAAAATCACCTGAAACGGACCCAGAATCACCTTAAATTGACCCAAAATCACCTGAAACGGACCCAAATCTGCTTAAATTGACCAAAAATCTCATTAAAGTCACCTGGGGGACCCAAGATCACCTTAAATGGACCCAAAATCACCTGAAATGGACCCAAAGTGACCTTAAATGGGCCTAAAATCGCCTGAAATGGACCAAAATCCGCTTAAATTGACCAAAAATCACCTTAAATGGACCCTAAATGACCTTAAAGTCACCTGGGGGCACCAAAATCACCTGACACGGACCCAAAATCACCTGAAATGGCCCTGAAATCACCTTAAATTGACCCAAAATCCACTTAAATTTACCCAAAACCGCCTGAAATGGGCCCAAAATTCCTTTAAATGGCCCCAAAATTCCCTTAAATGGACCAAAATCACCTTAAAGTCACCTGGGGGACCCAAAATCATCTGAAATTCACCCAAAATCACCTGAAATGGACCAAAAATCCCCTGAAATGGACCCAAAATCTCATGAAAAAAATCTCCTGAAAGTCACCTGGGAAGAACCAAAAATCACCTGAAATGGACCCAAAATCCGCTTAAATTGACCCAAAATCCGCTTAAATGGACCCAAAATCTCCTAAATGGACCCAAAGTGACCTTAAAGTCACCTGGGGGACCCAAAATCATCTGAAATGGACCCAAAAATGACATCAAATGGCCCCAATATCCGCTTAATTTGACCCAAAGTGACCTCAAAGGAACCAAATTCCCCTTAAACGGACCCAAAATCACCTGGAATTGACCCAAAATCCCCTTAAAAGAACCAAATTCCCTCAATTGACCCAAAATCGCCATAAATGGCCCCAAATTCCCCAAAATGGCCCCAAATTCCCCAAAATGGCCCCAAATTCCCCAAAATGGCCCCAAATTCCCCAAAATGGCCCCAAATTCCCCAAAATGGCCCCAAATTCCCCAAAATGGCCCCAAATTCCCCAAAATGGCCCCAAATTCCCCAAAATGGCCCCAAATTCCCCAAAATGGCCCCAAATTCCCCAAAATGGCCCCAAATTCCCCAAAATGGCCCCAAATTCCCCAAAATGGCCCCAAATTCCCCAAAATGGCCCCAAATTCCCCAAAATGGCCCCAAATTCCCCAAAATGGCCCCAAATTCCCCAAAATGGCCCCAAATTCCCCAAAATGGCCCCAAATTCCCCAAAATGGCCCCAAATTCCCCAAAATGGCCCCAAATTCCCCAAAATGGCCCCAAATTCCCCAAAATGGCCCCAAATTCCCCAAAATGGCCCCAAATTCCCCAAAATGGCCCCAAATTCCCCAAAATGGCCCCAAATTCCCCAAAATGGCCCCAAATTCCCCAAAATGGCCCCAAATTCCCCAAAATGGCCCCAAATTCCCCAAAATGGCCCCAAATTCCCCAAAATGGCCCCAAATTCCCCAAAATGGCCCCAAATTCCCCAAAATGGCCCCAAATTCCCCAAAATGGCCCCAAATTCCCCAAAATGGCCCCAAATTCCCCAAAATGGCCCCAAATTCCCCAAAATGGCCCCAAATTCCCCAAAATGGCCCCAAATTCCCCAAAATGGCCCCAAATTCCCCAAAATGGCCCCAAATTCCCCAAAATGGCCCCAAATTCCCCAAAATGGCCCCAAATTCCCCAAAATGGCCCCAAATTCCCCAAAATGGCCCCAAATTCCCCAAAATGGCCCCAAATTCCCCAAAATGGCCCCAAATTCCCCAAAATGGCCCCAAATTCCCCAAAATGGCCCCAAATTCCCCAAAATGGCCCCAAATTCCCCAAAATGGCCCCAAATTCCCCAAAATGGCCCCAAATTCCCCAAAATGGCCCCAAATTCCCCAAAATGGCCCCAAATTCCCCAAAATGGCCCCAAATTCCCCAAAATGGCCCCAAATTCCCCAAAATGGCCCCAAATTCCCCAAAATGGCCCCAAATTCCCCAAAATGGCCCCAAATTCCCCAAAATGGCCCCAAATTCCCCAAAATGGCCCCAAATTCCCCAAAATGGCCCCAAATTCCCCAAAATGGCCCCAAATTCCCCAAAATGGCCCCAAATTCCCCAAAATGGCCCCAAATTCCCCAAAATGGCCCCAAATTCCCCAAAATGGCCCCAAATTCCCCAAAATGGCCCCAAATTCCCCAAAATGGCCCCAAATTCCCCAAAATGGCCCCAAATTCCCCAAAATGGCCCCAAATTCCCCAAAATGGCCCCAAATTCCCCAAAATGGCCCCAAATTCCCCAAAATGGCCCCAAATTCCCCAAAATGGCCCCAAATTCCCCAAAATGGCCCCAAATTCCCCAAAATGGCCCCAAATTCCCCAAAATGGCCCCAAATTCCCCAAAATGGCCCCAAATTCCCCAAAATGGCCCCAAATTCCCCAAAATGGCCCCAAATTCCCCAAAATGGCCCCAAATTCCCCAAAATGGCCCCAAATTCCCCAAAATGGCCCCAAATTCCCCAAAATGGCCCCAAATTCCCCAAAATGGCCCCAAATTCCCCAAAATGGCCCCAAATTCCCCAAAATGGCCCCAAATTCCCCAAAATGGCCCCAAATTCCCCAAAATGGCCCCAAATTCCCCAAAATGGCCCCAAATTCCCCAAAATGGCCCCAAATTCCCCAAAATGGCCCCAAATTCCCCAAAATGGCCCCAAATTCCCCAAAATGGCCCCAAATTCCCCAAAATGGCCCCAAATTCCCCAAAATGGCCCCAAATTCCCCAAAATGGCCCCAAATTCCCCAAAATGGCCCCAAATTCCCCAAAATGGCCCCAAATTCCCCAAAATGGCCCCAAATTCCCCAAAATGGCCCCAAATTCCCCAAAATGGCCCCAAATTCCCCAAAATGGCCCCAAATTCCCCAAAATGGCCCCAAATTCCCCAAAATGGCCCCAAATTCCCCAAAATGGCCCCAAATTCCCCAAAATGGCCCCAAATTCCCCAAAATGGCCCCAAATTCCCCAAAATGGCCCCAAATTCCCCAAAATGGCCCCAAATTCCCCAAAATGGCCCCAAATTCCCCAAAATGGCCCCAAATTCCCCAAAATGGCCCCAAATTCCCCAAAATGGCCCCAAATTCCCCAAAATGGCCCCAAATTCCCCAAAATGGCCCCAAATTCCCCAAAATGGCCCCAAATTCCCCAAAATGGCCCCAAATTCCCCAAAATGGCCCCAAATTCCCCAAAATGGCCCCAAATTCCCCAAAATGGCCCCAAATTCCCCAAAATGGCCCCAAATTCCCCAAAATGGCCCCAAATTCCCCAAAATGGCCCCAAATTCCCCAAAATGGCCCCAAATTCCCCAAAATGGCCCCAAATTCCCCAAAATGGCCCCAAATTCCCCAAAATGGCCCCAAATTCCCCAAAATGGCCCCAAATTCCCCAAAATGGCCCCAAATTCCCCAAAATGGCCCCAAATTCCCCAAAATGGCCCCAAATTCCCCAAAATGGCCCCAAATTCCCCAAAATGGCCCCAAATTCCCCAAAATGGCCCCAAATTCCCCAAAATGGCCCCAAATTCCCCAAAATGGCCCCAAATTCCCCAAAATGGCCCCAAATTCCCCAAAATGGCCCCAAATTCCCCAAAATGGCCCCAAATTCCCCAAAATGGCCCCAAATTCCCCAAAATGGCCCCAAATTCCCCAAAATGGCCCCAAATTCCCCAAAATGGCCCCAAATTCCCCAAAATGGCCCCAAATTCCCCAAAATGGCCCCAAATTCCCCAAAATGGCCCCAAATTCCCCAAAATGGCCCCAAATTCCCCAAAATGGCCCCAAATTCCCCAAAATGGCCCCAAATTCCCCAAAATGGCCCCAAATTCCCCAAAATGGCCCCAAATTCCCCAAAATGGCCCCAAATTCCCCAAAATGGCCCCAAATTCCCCAAAATGGCCCCAAATTCCCCAAAATGGCCCCAAATTCCCCAAAATGGCCCCAAATTCCCCAAAATGGCCCCAAATTCCCCAAAATGGCCCCAAATTCCCCAAAATGGCCCCAAATTCCCCAAAATGGCCCCAAATTCCCCAAAATGGCCCCAAATTCCCCAAAATGGCCCCAAATTCCCCAAAATGGCCCCAAATTCCCCAAAATGGCCCCAAATTCCCCAAAATGGCCCCAAATTCCCCAAAATGGCCCCAAATTCCCCAAAATGGCCCCAAATTCCCCAAAATGGCCCCAAATTCCCCAAAATGGCCCCAAATTCCCCAAAATGGCCCCAAATTCCCCAAAATGGCCCCAAATTCCCCAAAATGGCCCCAAATTCCCCAAAATGGCCCCAAATTCCCCAAAATGGCCCCAAATTCCCCAAAATGGCCCCAAATTCCCCAAAATGGCCCCAAATTCCCCAAAATGGCCCCAAATTCCCCAAAATGGCCCCAAATTCCCCAAAATGGCCCCAAATTCCCCAAAATGGCCCCAAATTCCCCAAAATGGCCCCAAATTCCCCAAAATGGCCCCAAATTCCCCAAAATGGCCCCAAATTCCCCAAAATGGCCCCAAATTCCCCAAAATGGCCCCAAATTCCCCAAAATGGCCCCAAATTCCCCAAAATGGCCCCAAATTCCCCAAAATGGCCCCAAATTCCCCAAAATGGCCCCAAATTCCCCAAAATGGCCCCAAATTCCCCAAAATGGCCCCAAATTCCCCAAAATGGCCCCAAATTCCCCAAAATGGCCCCAAATTCCCCAAAATGGCCCCAAATTCCCCAAAATGGCCCCAAATTCCCCAAAATGGCCCCAAATTCCCCAAAATGGCCCCAAATTCCCCAAAATGGCCCCAAATTCCCCAAAATGGCCCCAAATTCCCCAAAATGGCCCCAAATTCCCCAAAATGGCCCCAAATTCCCCAAAATGGCCCCAAATTCCCCAAAATGGCCCCAAATTCCCCAAAATGGCCCCAAATTCCCCAAAATGGCCCCAAATTCCCCAAAATGGCCCCAAATTCCCCAAAATGGCCCCAAATTCCCCAAAATGGCCCCAAATTCCCCAAAATGGCCCCAAATTCCCCAAAATGGCCCCAAATTCCCCAAAATGGCCCCAAATTCCCCAAAATGGCCCCAAATTCCCCAAAATGGCCCCAAATTCCCCAAAATGGCCCCAAATTCCCCAAAATGGCCCCAAATTCCCCAAAATGGCCCCAAATTCCCCAAAATGGCCCCAAATTCCCCAAAATGGCCCCAAATTCCCCAAAATGGCCCCAAATTCCCCAAAATGGCCCCAAATTCCCCAAAATGGCCCCAAATTCCCCAAAATGGCCCCAAATTCCCCAAAATGGCCCCAAATTCCCCAAAATGGCCCCAAATTCCCCAAAATGGCCCCAAATTCCCCAAAATGGCCCCAAATTCCCCAAAATGGCCCCAAATTCCCCAAAATGGCCCCAAATTCCCCAAAATGGCCCCAAATTCCCCAAAATGGCCCCAAATTCCCCAAAATGGCCCCAAATTCCCCAAAATGGCCCCAAATTCCCCAAAATGGCCCCAAATTCCCCAAAATGGCCCCAAATTCCCCAAAATGGCCCCAAATTCCCCAAAATGGCCCCAAATTCCCCAAAATGGCCCCAAATTCCCCAAAATGGCCCCAAATTCCCCAAAATGGCCCCAAATTCCCCAAAATGGCCCCAAATTCCCCAAAATGGCCCCAAATTCCCCAAAATGGCCCCAAATTCCCCAAAATTGACCCAAATTCCCCCAAATTGACCCAAAATCTCCTTAGAGGAACCAAATTCCCCTGAATTGACCCAAAAATCGCCTGAAAAAATAAAAATCACCTGAAAATGACCCAAAATCCCCTGAAATGGACCCAAAAACTCGACTGAAAATGACCCAAATTCCCCTGAAATTCACCCAAAAATTACCCGGGGAGGAACAAAAAAATCACATTAAAAATGGACCCAAAATCCCCTGAAATTGACCCAAAATCCGCTCGAATTGACCCAAAAATCACCTGGGAGGACCCAAAATTCCCGGAAATGGCCCCAAAATTTGGGAGGGACCAAAATC